>CM077151.1:120956629-121109876 GCA_039583875.1 Platanthera guangdongensis
GTAGTGTCTCCACAGCTTCAAGGCAAAAATCACGGCCGCTAACTCCAAGTTCCAGGACCGGATTAATTCCTTTCATGCACTTTTAGCTGTCTCGAGCCATAAGCTATCACGCTTCCGTGCTGCAGCTAGCACGCACCACCCAAACCGCGCCTGAAGCATCGCTATATATCTCATAGCCTTCGGTCCCAACCGGCACATCAGCACAGGCGTCGTTAGTCAACCGATACTTCAACTCCTCAAAAGCTCGCGCGCACTCCGGCGTCCAAACGAACTTATGCTCCTTCCCGTCAAAGTAGTGAGAGGTAACGCTATCCGCGAGAAGTTCTCTACGAAGCGCCTATAATAGCCGGCAAGCCCCAGAAAACTCCGGACTTCCGCTACAGAGCAAGCTCAGGCCACTCCCGTATCGCAACAATCTTCGCCGATCCACTGCAATACCCTCTCCACTCACTATATGACCGAGGAACGCCACTGAGGACAGCCAAAACTCGCACTTCGAGAACTTGGCATACAACTGGTTTCTCTTAGCGTCTCCAACACCAATGAAGATGCTTGAAGTGATCTTCCTCACTTTGCGAGTACACCAAAATATCGTCGATGAAGACGATCACGAAATGGTCCAAGTACTCCCTAAAGTCATGTTCATCAAATCCATGAACACTGACGGCGCATTAGTCAGCCCAAACGGCATGACCGTAAACTCATAATGCTGTATCTCGTACTAAAACGCTGTCTTCGGATAATCACTCTCCCTTATTCGCAGCTGATAGTACCCAGCCTTGAGATCTAACTTCGAGTACACCGTCGACCCGACTAACTGATCAAAGAGATCATCAATCCGGGGGATCGGGTACTTGTTCTTCTCCGTCAGCTTATTTAGCTCCCGATAATCAATACATAGCCTCAGCTTCCGTCCTTCTTCTTAACAAAGAGGACCGGTGCGCTCCAAGGCGAAGAACTTGGGCGCACATACCCTTGCTCCAACAACTATTGCAGTTGAACTTTCAGCTCCGCCATTTCCTTAGGCGCTAGCTGATACGGAGATCGTGACACAGGCTTTGCACCTGGCACTAGCTCGATCGTAAAATCTATCTCCTGCTGAGGCGGGGCTCCAGGAAGATCTGCGGCGAACACATCAGGGTATTCCGATACCACTAAAATACAATCCAACGCGGGCTTCGGATTTGCAACCTCCATTAGTGTAAAGAACAGTTCTGCTCCAGCACGAACCGCCTTCACCACCTGAAGAGCAGACATCAGCGTCTTGCTCGACCCCTTTAAGCCCGTAAAAGTCGTCTCACGACTCGCTCCCAGCTTAACTTCCTTGCTACCGCAATCTATATGGGCCTGCTGCTCCGAGAGCCAGTCCATGCAAATATGACGTCGAACTCCACCAACGGAAGTAAAGACGCCCGCACGCTCGAACACCTGCTCCCCAATACGAATCTTAACATCGCAGATCCTATCTGCTCGCATCGAACACCCGTTGGCAACAACACATCCAACTTATCCTTCGCCATCGAAGAAGGGACTCCGATGCGTGATATAAATCCTTCGGACAAAAAGGAGTGTGAAGCTCCCGTATCGAAGAGTGCTCGTGCCGGATTTTCACAAATCAATACAAATCCTAAACAAGCAGTGGTAATGTAACACGTGCAAAACAAGTATTTAAAGAAATTGACTTGCTATATATTAAACCGTACCTGTCACCACATCAGCTTGTTTAATGGCCTCCTGTTGGCCAAGATTGTAGACCCTTGGTTGGGCCGGAGCATAATGGGATGCGGTCGACTCCACCGCCTTTCCTTTTCTTCATAAGTAGCTCTCGGCTTCCTCTCGGACTTAGGACGTCCGCTCCAACAATCACGGGCAAAGTGCCCCGTCTTTCCACAAGTAAAACACGCGCCCGAGGTCCGACTCGTAGTCGCCCCAGAAGCACCAGAAGGAGCTGGACCCGAAGTCCTATGCTTCTTGAAAGACCTCCGATAGCGGACTTTGAAGTAGTCGGCACTTTGAATTCAGATTTCTTCTCACCCAAGCTTTTCTTTGCTTGTACGTTCTCATGTCCTTCTCCAAGGACCGGGCAGTATTGACCAAGGTTAAGAAACCCTGCGTCATCGGCCCCGAGAGTAGTAACCTCAACTCATCTCTCAACCCTTCATAGAAGCGATTGGTCTTGCGCTCCTCATCCATGATGGTGGAGCTAGAATAATGACTCAGACGAGTAAACTCGTGGAGATATTCATCCACGCTCCTCTCACCCTGTACCAACTTCAGGAACTCATTCTCCAATGCTATCTTCTGCGTCGAAGGAGGTATCTAGCCAAGAACAATCCCGAGAACTCTTCCATCGGAACGTCTACAAGTTGTCTACCTCTCAAATGATGCAGCTCCATTCCTTCCCACCACATTCTCGCTTCACCGTCAAAAAGGAACGTAGCGATGGTGGTCATTTGCCACTCCTCCGTCTCCGTCTCGTTGCTCATGACTCTCTTCACCCTGAGAGCCAGTCTTCAGCCTGAGATGGGGTTCCCAACCCCGAATAACGGAGGGTTAAAGCTCATTACATGCTTTAGCTGCCTCTCAGTTTCCCTCCTTGGACACCACCGGTTCTACAACCACTTGCTCCACTCTCCTCGGCTCAGCCTCGTGCAGAGGTTCCTGCGCCATCACAGGAGCGGGCTGCTGTGCTTGCCTTCCAGGCTGCGCATTTATCACGGCCAACACCGCTTCAGCCACCAATCGAATATTTTCAGCCGACAGAGGTGTTGCAGGAGCAACATCCGTGCACTACTAGCCTCAGAAACTCGGCGTTCTGACGGCCCAACACCACTTCTGGTCACCTATAGTGGTACAAAACACCGTTAAGCGACCACATAAATTGCAAACAACAATTATAGAACACGCAGGTTCCTCAAACACGAGTATTTTCATTCCTAAGTGGACATTCATGGGTTCTTTTACTGTTATTACGATGACGCACATAATGTGCTCACCACCCCTTAAAAAGAATTCGCCCACGAATTCAGTTTAAGCCTAACCAAAACCAGTAGTCTGATACCAAATTGTAACACCCCCTATCCGTCACATAGCATATAGCAGTAGGTCTGGCCGGGGCCCGACGCCGTATGCCACAGACAGACCGGGGGGTTACTTATGGAAACCATCCAACCAATCTCAACGTCCTACACAGAGCATTCTAGCGGAAGCAGTTTATAAAAGTTGTAACAAAGAACCCAGCATCAAAGCACGAATGTCCACTAATACACAATAGGAATGTTATACAAAATACCCAAAACAAGTCTTAAGGCCTTACAAAATGTTTCACTTGAATATTACATGTTTTACAAACCACGGCACGCAGGCCGGTCATACATGAATAAAATAGTAAACACTTCCATTTGGGCCTTCGAGGGCCGGCTTCACAAAAAGGGCTTTAGCCCGCTATTGACCGCTTAGTCCAGCTGCACCTGCAAGCAACAAACCACCGCACGGTGGCGAAAACAAGGCAACGGTCAGCAATGCTGACCAAATTATAACGATCCCGCCCCCAACTCGGGGCGGCGATGCTCCTTCCCTGCATTTCATTAGCATAAGCGAGCAATTAATATATAGCCATCTCATCACAGACGTTGGCTCGCACGGCCACACGCCCCGTGCTCTCAGGGCACATTCTCGGTGAACCGGTCGATGTTACGTCAATTAAAGCCATTGACATTCCGGACTCACCACCGCCTCTTGGACGGCCAAACCTATGAGCAATTTGTCTTCCTGGCCTGGGTCACGACAATTTAAGCCATTGACCGCCGAAGACCCTAATCTATGCCAACGGTAAGTGCCACGTGCCTTTAGGTCTCTTTAACCGAACGACATAGAATGGGTACATTCCATCTCACTCGTGCTCACATCGCAACGACAATTTAAGCCATTTGCGCGGTCAAACTTCCGCCGAGTCCCATTTCCATCACAAGTCACATAACCCGGTTATGTTCAAGTTGGCTCTCAAGCCACCAAGTTGGCAAGATCTCGTATCCGCCCAGTTTTCCGGGTGCACCTTTGGGTTAGTCCCCAAGGCTCCCTGCTGCAATCTACCGCGGAAAACCCGAAAAACAACCAATAGCACGGAGTCTTCTCCGGCATTATGCAATGCAACATCACCGATCCAGACCAAGATGTCCGGATAGGCTTCACACATCATGCCTATGTCCGTTCTCGCTTACGGACTCTAAACAACGGGGACTTCACATATCTACCCGAAGGAACGCCTCCAACTCTCCGCAAACTCGCGAGAGCAGGCTTCCTATGCAAAGAAAGAGAGCTACTCATGCTCAAGATGAGGATCGTTACCCTTGCGTTCCTCTTTGGCGTCATGGAAAAGTAATCGGATGAAAACCACCGCACTAGCGTTGCCTCCGCGGATCCGGAGTCGGTTCGCGATTCGGAGCTCCGAAGCTCCTCCAATGGCGGATCTAGCTCCTTCTTGCTCCCTTGGCTCTCCTCTCTCTCTAAGGCTTTAGAAAGAGAACACTTAAGAAAAAGTAAGGGTTTTGAAAGCCCATTCACGGGTATATCCCTTCAGGAACAACCCCCAGCCGTTGGATCTTCAGTTAAAGAAATGAACGGCTTCGATTCGGGCTGAAATGCCCAATCTGGACCGAACACGGCCTGGCACCGCCCGTGTCCAGGGCCGTGTGCCTCATTCGCCGTCAAAATCGAATCTCCTAGAACCTCACACGGGTATCGAACACACCCGTGTTCGAGATGACACGCCCGTGTTCCACCTCACACGGCCGTGTGGCCGGCCGTATACCCCATGATTTTTCCCCAAAAATCACCCGAGCACTGCACGGGTTCTAGGACACGCCCGTATCCTTACCCGTGTCACCTTGACACCCTGGACCCCAGGCCGTGTACACGGTCTCGACATTTCGTCGAGCGAAAATCGTCGATCTGATGACACATCCTTGGACACGCCCGTGTCCTAGGCCGTGTGCCTTGTCTCGACGAATCGTCGAGTAAACCTCGTCGACTCCCCGGGACGATCGTCGAGATAGGTCGACACGCCCTGTGACACGCCCATGTCGTAGGCCATGTGCCCTTGTCTCGATGCATCGTCGAGCGAATCTCGTCGACTTCGCGCTTAAGTGTCGACACGGGTCGACACGCCCTGCGACACGCCCGTGTCGCAGGCCGTGTGCCCAGTCTCAACGAATCGTCGAGAGAATCTCGACGACTTTGCGGCTAAGTGTCGACATGGGTCGACACGCCCTGGGACATGCCCGTGTCCCAGGCCGTGTGCCTGCTGCCAGAACCCAAACTGGCCCAAAACGTCCCCCTTTTGCTCCCTTGAGTTTCGGGGCGTTACAGACAGTCAGCAACAACATGGCCTTGTCTGTTATAGCAATAGCATACAATTTTTGATAAGGTTGCTTTGCTTGACTTGGGCTTTCTCCTGTCTTTCTTTGATGACTTCTTGTTCTGATAATAGTCATCTTTTCCCTGTGAAGTGGATGGCTTTGACCTCCACTGTTTCTTCTTTAGAAACTTCTGAAAGTATCTTGTGAAAGTTGCAAAATCCTCATCACTCTCACTGCTTTCAGAATTTCTGCTTTCTGAATCATCTGACCCAGTCTCAGCCATTTTTGGAGGAGGAGATAGAGACTTACTTTTGTATTTTCTTGGTGGCTTCTGTCTTGAATGCCACTGTCCTTTCTTTATGCTCAATTCTGGTAGTCTTCTCCTCTTCTTTCCTTGCCATCAACTGCATCTCATAGGATAGCAGTTTTCCAAACAATGTTGAAGGAGGAATATCTGCTAACTTGGCCATTTCCCTTATGACACAGATCTTGGTGTCCCAGTCCTTTGTTAGGGACCTCAAGAACTTATCATTCAGCTCATAATTGCTGAATTCTCTTCCATAGGACATCAACTCATTGACAATCCTATAGAATTTCTTGTAGCATTCTATTATACTATCAGACCTGCCTTGTCTGAAGCTCTCATATTCTTGGTTTAACAAAGACTTCCTGTCTTGTCTAACTTCTTCTGAACCCTCCATGTACACTATCAGAGTATCCCACATCTCCTTTGATGTTTTACAATGTATCAGGTTCTGAAATGTAGCATCATTTATGGCACTTACAATGATATTCTGAGCCCTCTTGTCCATGGTGGCCAGAATAATCTCATCTTTTGTCATTTCAGAAAAATCCTTAGTGTTCTCTGATTTGCATCCAGGACTGAAACCTTCATAGGCACATATGGCCCTTCTTTAACTGTGATATAGATTCTAAGGTCTGAAGCTTCCATAAACAGTCTCACCCTTTCTTTCCAGATGCCAAAAATTTCTTTTCTGCAAATGGGCAATTTCATGGATCCAAGTTCCTTATGATTCTCTGTTGAACCCATTTTCTTGATTTTCTTGATTCTGCACTTTACTTATACTGAATCTGCCAATAGGATCTACTCAGACAGTTATGTCCCTTTTTGAGTAACCTCGCATTGATACCACTTGAAAGAAATTGTACCTGATCACCTAGAGGGGTGAATAGGTGACTAAATCTTTTTAAACTTTTAGGCAGATTATATCACAGATTTATAACTACTTCTTCACAGCAATCAATCAGCAATCACAGAATAAAGCATGCACACAGTGAACACACAGATTTATAGTGGTTCCCCAAGGTTTGGGTACATCCACTTTCCCCCTTCGCCTATCTAGTAGTGTACTAGATTCGGCCAAACTCCTCCACTATACCTCAGATCCACAGATCTTACACTCAGAACCCCAAATGGTTCCTACAGCTCAGGCCCAAGGCCCTACAACTCAGTCTTCACAAAGACCTACACTCAGCCTTCAACAAGGCCTACACTCAGCCACAACAGGCCTACACTCAGAGAAATAGATCTCCTACACTCAGGCACACAGGCCCTACCACTCAGCCTTTATAATTACAGGCTTACAACTCAGATCCCTAAGGATCCTACAAGAAATTAAGAATACAATGTATATACCTACAACTCTGAATAAGAGAGAAGAGTTGACAGGTTCTTGATGAGTTCTTGGAAGAACTCTGCTGAGATCAACCTCACTTGGCTTTCTTCAAAGCTTCTTGAATGTAGAACACAATAGGGTTGATACTCTCTGCAGCTGATCTTCAATCACTGCAACTTAAGTTTCAGATCTTAATCTGAAACCTTCTTCACAGCCTGATTCCAATGGCTGACTTCTTGGAAGGAGCTCTCTCTCTCTAACTTCTTAGATCTTCACTTGAATTGATTCTTCAATTAATAGCTAGATCTTCTTCTTTAATTGTTGATCAATCTCTTGTTGTTAATCATCTTCTTCTGTTGACAGAATAAGCCTTTATATAGGCCTTCTTCATGGTAACCGGCTGACCCGGTTCCTAACAGTTTCTGATAACTCTGACAGTTGTAGTAGACCGGCAGGAATGGAAGCTGTCATGTCATCCAGTCACTTCTTGAAATATCTGTAACTGTCTGAAAGTGTCGAGACAGTCTATCTTTAAGTGTCGACACTTGTAGACTAAGTGTCGACACAAGTAGACTAAGTGTCGACACTAGCCTTCATGGTGTCGACACAACTCCTTGTGTTGTAGAAATTACTTCTCGACACAGCTTCTTCATCATGCGTCGACACTGATAATGTGTGTCGACACAACTCCTTGTTCTTTAGTACTTTGTTGATTTCTTATTTGTGTCAACACTACTCCTTTGTGTCGACACATCTTCTTGTGTTGAACTTGTTCAGTGTCGACACATCTTCTTGTGTTGATACTTGATGAGTGTCGACACAGCTCCTTGTGTCGACACTTTCTTCATGTGTTGAGACTTCTGCTGTGTGTCGACACATTCTTCAATATGTCGACACATTCTTCTTGTTTGAGACTTTGGCTAAGTGTCGACACATCTCCTTTGTGTCGACACTTGTACTTAGAATTTGTTGAGCTTTGCTGAGTGTCGACATAGCCTCCTAGTGTCGACACTTTCTTCATGTATTGAGTCTTCTGTTGTGTGTCGACACATTCTTCTTTATGTCGACACTTATACTTAGACTCTGTTGAAATTTGCTGAGTGTCGACACAGCCTCCAAGTGTCGACACTTTCTGATGTTGACGAAGTTCCTCTGGGTGTCGACATTGCTTCTAAGTATTGACACTGCTTTACTGGACATTTCTTCATTGAGTGTCGACACAGCCTTCATGTGTCGACACTTTCCTGCTGGTGTCGACTCTGCATCCCTGGTGTCGACACAATGACTCCAAGTGTCGACACTGCTTGTCTGGCTGTCGACACAAGTCTTCTTAAGTGTCAACACTTTCCTTCTGGGTGTCGACACATGGACTTAGAAACTTTTCAGCTTTCCCTGCAAATACTTAACCTGCACAACTAAACTCAAAACACATCAAATACATTTTGATGTATATCATTGAGTAGGATGATGCTTCTTCAAATCAGGTACATTTATTCCAATGTACCCAACACCCACTCTATTCAAAGACGCTCACAATTTTGTGGGCTCCTGCAATAGCTGCCAGCGGTCGAGAAACATCTCTCGTCACGACAAGATGCCCCAAAATTTATTTTTAGAGTGTGAAGTCTTCGATTTGTGGGGCATCGATTTTGTTGTCCCCCTACCTCCGTCTTTTAAAAATTATTATATTTTAGTGGTGGTCGACTACATATCAAGGTAGGAGGAAACGTAAGCTCTCCCCACCAACGATGCGTGAGCCGTTGTTACCTTTCTTAAAAATACTATTTTCTTTCTTTGGCACATCTCGCGCTATTTTGAGCGATAGAGGAACGCATTTTTGTATTGCTCAAAGGGCTAAGACGTTAGCTAAATACGGATTCACACACAAACTTTCCACCCCCTACCACCCGCAAACAAGTGGCCAAGTTGAGGTAGTAAATCGAGATATTAAGCGTATATTAGAAAAAACCGTTTCGCTTAATAGGAAAGATTGGTCCGTCAAACTCGACGATGCATTATGGGCGTATCGTACGGCATACAAAACCGCAATTGGTTCTACGCTTTACTGATTAGTCTATGTCAAAGCTTGCCATATCCCCGTAGAACTAGAACATCGTGCTCTTTAGGCTTTAAAATTCTTAAATCTCGATGCTAACTTAGCCGCTCAAAATAGAAAACTGCAACTAAACGAGCTCGATGAATGGCGTGCAAACTCTTATGAGAGCAATAAGTTCTATAAGGAGCATTCTAAGTTTTATCACGATCGAAAAATCAAGCCCCAAAAATTATTTTCTCTGGGTGATCTTATCCTACTTTATAATTCACGTCGTAGACTTTTTCTAGGTAAATTAAAATCACGATGGTCTGGCCCCTTCAAAGCTGAAGAGTTTTGGCCATATGGGACCGTACTCATCTTCCATCCGGAAAAAGGCTCGTTTAAAATTATATATAGCAGGCGATCCTATGGGTGGTAATATTAAAACCATAACCCTCCTTGACATATAAACCTGCCAAAATAGTCAAACTACACGACTATAAACAAAGCGTTCCTAGGAGGCACCCCATGTTTATCTTTTTCGCTATTTCTTTATTTTTTTTCTTTGTTGTTTTGTTCTTAATAATGCATGGTTCCTAATTGGGCCTCCCCGAGCGCATTTCAGGGAAGTTTCTACCCTCCCTCTTTATTTTTTGTAAATATTGCATTTTATTTCCTTTTTTATTCTACATACTTACATTACAACATTGGGGACAATGTTGGAATTAAGTATGAGGGTGTTTTGTGCTTTCTTTTCTTCACTTCTCTTTTTTGCACTTCTAAAAATTTTAAAATACAATAAAAAAATGAAAGCAAAACAAAACAAAAAAATTATAAAATGAAAATTCCAAAAACAATTTCTTATTTTTATCATCAAAAGAAAAACAAAGACAAAGCTATCGTAACAACTAATAAGTTTGAAGAAGCCAACATAGATTAGTTCTGGATTATAGAAATGCAAGAGTAACTGAACCAGTTTAAGAGATGTAAGGTCTGGAAGTTGGTTCCCAGATCACAAGGACATAATATCATTGGAGTCAAGTGGATTTACAGGAATAAACTTGATGAAATGACATTATAATCAATAACAAAGAAAGACTAGTAGCTAAGGGGTACAGACAAGAAGAAGGTATTGACTTTGATTAAACCTTTGCCTTTGTAGCAAGATTAGAAGCCATCAGTCTGTTCCTTGCATATGATGCATACAAGGGATTCAAGGTCTACCAGATAGATGTGATGTCAGCCTTCCTGAATGGTGACTTAAATGAATAAGTCTATGTTGAGCAGCCTCCATGTTTTGTTGTTCCTAACTCACCTGATTCTGTTTATACACTTAGGAGGGATCTATATGGGCTGAAGCAAGCCCCTAGAGCATGGTATGAGACATTGTCTAGCTTTCTCATTGAGAACAAATTCACACTGGGGAAGATTGACAAGACCCTATTCCTAAGGGAATCTAAGGGTAAGTTCATCCAAAAATTCCCAAAATATTTTGTTTTTCTTTGTAAATATTCTTTGTAGATATTTTCTGTAAATATTTTTGTAAATATTTTTGAAATATCCCTTTCTCTTTCCCCTCTTCCTTTCTTTCTCCTCTTTGTAAATAACTTTTCTCTTTTCCTCTCTTGTAAATATTTGCTTAAAAATCATAAAACTACAAAAAAAATTAGAAAACAAACATAAAATAGTTCAAAAAATATATCTTTTTGCATTTTAGTATGTACATATTAAAGATATAAATACAAAACACAAAAAAGATAATAACTCCAAAAATAAGCAAAAAAGATAATAAATCAAAATTTAAAAAAAAAAAGATGATAACTCTAAAAAATCCCCAAAAATTTATAAAACAAATAAATAGAATATATCATTCTTAAACCTTTTCGCTCACCAAAAATTTAGTTGCAAATTTATTTATAGGAGAATTTCATTAATTTTTTGTTTACTATTCGTTTATTAATTAGAGATTGATAGACTTAAATATCTGTGGTTAAGTTTTAAAGAATTTTTTATGCTTTGTTCTTAAGATAGGGGACTTATTTTAGACACTACTTCTAATTTATCTAAAATAGAGGCATGTGTATTATGTTAGAAAAAAACAACTATAGACTTCAATTATTTTTCTTAAAGCTTTTAGAAATACAGGAATGTTCAATTTATCAAAGTTTCTCTAAAAAATATTTTTATTAAAATCTAGTTTTATTTTTGAAAATAACATCTTCCCATATTTATCATGTTTTACTCAGCATGATAAAATTTTATCCTTAAGAGAACCTATGTCAATAGTTATAAGATTTCGTTCCGTAAATATAGGCATCCAATATTTTAAAAGATTGTATGTTACAGAGTAAGAGAATAAAATTCATTACTCTTATACATATACATTGGGTTATATGAAGTTGTTAAAAAAATGTATATGTTATGAAAATAAGATTTCGTTTCCCAAAACATCCACATTCAAAAAAAATTCATTAGACGTTTAAAAAAATAAAATACCTCGCCTCTAAAACCAAAGCCCTCTTCACAAACCAAAACAACCACCTTAGCCATATTCAAAAATTCTAGACTTAATATAAAATATTTTTGAGAGCATAATTTTTAAATTGCATTATTTCCTTTAAACTCTTATAAGCTAAAATTTCTATAATTCTTATCTATTTTTGTTAGATAACGATTACAATTTTTGCCTGCTATGTGGTAACTTCAAGAATTCTTTTTGGCCAAAACTTTTCCTCTATTTAAATCATTTCCATGATTTAGGACTTAACTCTTATACGCATGATGTTTATTTAGATCTCTCTTTCAATTAATTCAAGCGGTAGATAAATTTAAGATTTCTTTTAATTCCTTATAAGTATATCTCTAACTTTTGCTCTGGAATAGCAAAAGCTTAAGTATTGGGGTATTTAATGAATTATAAATATTCGTATTTTTACGTACTTTATTTAGGTCTTTTTAGTTTATTTTCGTTGTTTTTAGTTACTTTTGTTCAATAAAATGTTCTTTTTTGTATATATACTTCTGACTTAGCTTTATTTTCTTTTCCATAAATTTCACAAAAAAAAGTCAAAAAATCAAAATACACGCCAGTGTCAGTTAGGTCACGCCCATGACCGGGTCGTGTAACTTTGATTCTTGTGGAAAACTGCCGCATGCAATGGAAAAATCAAGTCACGTCTGTGACATTTCCGACACGCTCGTGGCCAGATTTACACGCCAGTGTATGTCCTATTGTTTTCAACCCCATCCAAACAGTTGCAACCGACATCAAATTCCAGTCAGGTGTCCAGTCACGCCCGTGTCATTCAGCACACGCATGTATCATGTCAAACAAGACGTAGCCAGCGAGCTAAGGACTTGACGCCTTCGCCAGTTACACCTTCTAGACATGCCGGTGTCATTCGGCGCACGCCCATGACTGCCTTAACTATTCTAGACATGATGACACCAGCAAGGCAAGGACACGATGCCTTGTCCAGTCACACCCCTCATACATGCCCGTGCCATTTTGACATGCCCGCGTCATTTTGACATGCCCGTGACCGCCACGTGGACTTCTCGAAACATCCAGAAACAAGCCAGCTCACCGGATTTTCGGCTTCACCTGCGTGCCAGTACCGACAAGCCCCCCCCCCCCTATATGCCCATGACCAGGGCGTGTAATCCGATTTTTTGCCTATAAATAGAAGTTTTCTATAAGGGCCAGGGGTTCAAAAATTTGGGACCATTTTGCTGTTGGAGTGCTTCTTGGGTGCTTTTTGAGCTATGTAAGGAGATTTTCACCCCCTTTCTTTAGTGTTTGCTTTACCTTTTTTGAATCTACTTTTGTATTAATAAAATATGCTAGTTTTTCTCTCCTTGTGATTGTTTTGGAATGCATCTGAGTGCCTCTCTTTCGGCGATCTTATGTATCTTTGTTTTTCTTTTTAATATGGGTGTGTGTGTATGAGTTAGATTTGGCTCCTGGAGGAATAGTGTGGAGCCATGCCGTAGCTTTCTCCCGAAGAGAGAAGGGAAACAACCTGAACTTCACCGTATCATCAGAGATACCGGGATACCAAAACGTCCCACAAATTTCGGAGAACTCTGGCAAGTGAAGATGGGGGTCTTCACTTGCCATCCCCGAGATTTGAACATTGTTGCAGATAATGTTTAAGATAGCTGGCTTGATTTCGAACTGGTTATTAGTAATAGCCGGGCCAAACCCAGGGCACACACTCCTAACAGTAGGAGTGGTGTAATCACACATCGTCTGGGGCCTTGGCCGGACTACATCATGCTCATCGACAGCTTGATCGACCCGGGGTACATCCTCTCCCTCTCGATCAATCCCATTATTTCTTATCCCGTACATGTCAGCAGCAGCACGACGGTGCGCACACAACGTCCGCTCAATCTCAGGATCAAATTCAACAAGCTCATCAGGGCCACGCCCCTGCATATACTTACAACTAACAAAATAAACAACAACAACCCTTATAACATTTTCCTAAACAAAAGATTCACACAACGCCTGCGCTCCCCTACAACGGCGCTAAAAACTTGATGCGCGTTCGGTAAGTGCACTGGTCGCTCAAGTAATATAAAATGTGGGAGGAACTCTCCAAGTATCGATTTCTCAAGGAACGCATTTTGGGGCGCGTGATTTGATTGTTTAGAAAATCAATTGTAAGAGTTGAAAGTAAACAAGGTTTGGTTTTGGTTTGAGCAAAGAAAACAAACAACTAAATTACTAGAGCGGGTCACCTTCATCGCTTCGCAAGGGATGGCCGAGAAGGCTAGCAGATGAAATGGTTCACGACGGATGAGGGTCACAAGAACCTCTTCGCAACGTACGCCACTAGCAAAAGGTAGTGTAGCACTCACACGATGGTAGGGATGACAAGATGAGATGCCTCGCAAGAATAAACCACAAGACAGTCACATAGACATGAAAAATTCCATTAAAGAGAAATTGGGTTTACACAACCATACACATGCACCCAATAATTCAAAGATAAATGTACTACAAACGGAGAGGAGGGAAGAATACAGCCGAAGCACGAAGACTCATCCAAATTTCACGACTGGAATCGGGGGTTGTCAAGACTCGTCCGAGCTCGGACTTCGACTGCCATCCAAGATCCAGAAGAGTTGTCACCTTCTTCCACTATACCCGTATTCTTCGTCAATAACCTTCGATCACGACCTTCGCCAGAGAACTTCCCGAGTGCGGCGAAAAATCCCTAGAAATGGTGCTTGGATTCTTGCAGATGGAGGAGGCCGAGAGTAAGCTCTAGCTTCAGTTTTGAGAGAAAAGCGTGACCGAAGCTCCTTGAGATGATGGCCGGAGGTGGAGCGACAGAATGGGGCGAGCTGGAACCCTTGGGCGCGAAAAAGATCGTTATTACCAAAATGGGCGGAGTCCTGCGGCTTAAATAGTAAACAGTCAAAAAAATGGTCACGCCCAGTCGAACGCACGACCGTGCGTGAATCATGTGTTATTAACAACACAGATCTCCCCCAGCCCGATACAGCAGAAGAACGTTCGTTTTTGATCATGCACTGGCAAAACAGCCCGTGCGAGAACAAATCACACGGATAGTAACAAATCACCGAAAATCAAGCAGATCGTGCGTTTTCCTTCGGGCACGGTTGAGTCCAACCGTGCGTGAAGAAGACACACGAGAAATAAAAACATAAATTTTAAGCAAAAAGACGAGGTCGTGCGATTTGGTCACGCACGGGCAAAATAGCCCGTGCGCGAGCAAATCGCACGACCCGGGGCAGATCACCAGAAAATGAAGCTGTAGACATCGCACGATCACACCGATTGTGCATGAAGAAAAACGCACGACCGTGCGATTCCTTCAGAAAAGACTAGAGCAGCATTGGGGATCTGCTCACCTGACAACAACAACATAGTCTGAAGCACACCTCCAACACACAAGCGGAAAAAAAATCAACATAAAAACAAGCCAGGAAGCACCATGTGCTTACCCCCAATGACAATGAGCCCACTTGCGCAACACACGAGCCTAAGAGTGCACTATGTGTACAATTACAAAAAAAGAGAAATATGAGTAATAACGACCCAAAAATGTAGTGTACGTGAGTGAAAACTAGCCCATATGAGTCCGAAAAACACTACAAATATCAGACTTATCACATGCAAATGGGCATCCTTTCTTTAGGAATTTACTTCTCATCTAAAACACAAACCTGATGTTTCAAATAGAGTAGCAGACACACTCAGCCATAGGGATCACATCCTAGTTACCCTGCAACTTCATATACTTGACCTAGATTCTCAGAAGGAATTATACCCCTTCGATCTCTACTTTGGTGAGTTCTGGTTCTCGTGTCAATTTAGCGGTACCGATCTCTCCACGAAAAATGTGTTGAGTGAAGGATTTTATTCATGGGTGCCCGCCTTTGTATTTTCGAAGGACCACTCCGGAGATCCTTCTTCGTGAGCTACACTCATCAAGATTTGGGGGTCATGTTGGTCAAGCCAAACTTCTAGTCCTTGCTAACAATCGATACGATTGGCCTAAAATGAAAGATGATGTCACCAACCTTGTTCGCACGTGTACCACTTGCCAATTATTTAAATGACATGCACAAAACACCTGACTGTATACACCATTGTCTATTTCAGAGAGGCCATGGGATGAAGTTTCCACGAATTTCATAGTAGGATTGCTGTTGGGTCCATTGATCCCAATGGCCCTGATTTGATGATGTCAAAAAGGTCAATGAGATACACACATTTGTATTTGATGTGTGTGCAAGTTCATGTGTGCAGGATAGTTCTTGTGACAAAGATTAGACAGATGGACTCAAAGAAGTGGCTGGAAGGGCAGAAGATTTGTCTAAGTACACAGACGTTGAGTGAAGTCTATTTACCCAGGTAAGTAAAATCATTGAGTTTTGCCCAGTCAGTTAAAGCCACAGAAATTCTGTGTAAAATTTTGACCAAGTCCACAGGCGTTGAGTGAAGCTTACTCGCTCAACGCCATATGACAAAATCTGTCTGTAGTTTGTTGTTGAGTGTAGCTTATTCACTCAACGGCATAAGACAAAATCTGCCTAAGCAGTTAGGCGTTGAGAGATGCTTACTCACTCAAAGCCATGCGACAAATTCTGTCTAAGCAGTTATGCGTTGAGTGATGCTTACTCAATCAACGCCATGAGATAAATTCTGTCTAAGTAGTTAGACATTGAGTGATGCTTACACACTCAACGCCATGGGGCTATAGCATTGACTGAATCCTAGTCAGTCAGAGCCAGTGTTCTTCTTGATACAGAAATTTGGCTAAGTCCAAATTTGTCGAGCCGAACTTTGAGTTCGTCGAACTAAGCTTTCACTGTTCGTCGAACTAAGCTTTCACTATTTGTCAAACTAAGCTTTCACTTTTCGTCGAGTTGAGCTCTAAGTTCGTCGAACTGAGTTCTGAGTTCGTCGAACCGAGCTTTCACTTTTTGTCAAACTAAGCTTTCACTTTTCGTCGAACTGAGCTTTCACTTTTCCTCGAACTAAGCTTTCACATTTCGTCGAACTGAGCTTTCACTTTTCGTCGAACTGAGCTTTCACTTTTTGTCGAACTGAGCTTTCACTTTTTGTCGAGTTGAGTTCTAAATTCATCGAACTGAGCTTTCACTTTTCGTCGAGCTGAGCTCTGAGTTCGTCGAACTGAGCTCTGAGTTCGTCGAACTGAGTTCTGAGTTCGTCGAACTGAAGCTGAAAATGTGTCTAAGTCTTTTGACACTGAGTGATGGTCATTCACTCAATGCCTTTGCTACTGATGCCTGATTGTGTCCAAGTCCAGAGAGATGGTGACGTCAGCAAAGTCAACAATGTCAAAGCAGGTTCAAATGTTACGAGAATGCTGCTAGTGGCGCTGGGTGCCAGCTGTCATGATTTGTTGCACTAGGAAAGATTTCTCGCTGGGGCCCACACAAAGCAAAGAGCCGTTGAATCAGCCGTCAATGGAAAGTAGGTGGTTGCATGACAAAATCACAGCCACCAATTTCTGGTGGGGCCCACTGCTCAATGAGACAATTGATCGGCTGTCTATAAAAGGAGCAGGATCAGATCGAGAAGATTGACACAATCAATAACAATCAACACAAAGAAGAGACGTAATTAGGGTTCTCTGGATTCACAATCTTGCGGCTGGACGATGTCTTCCTCCTCGTTTTCTTGTCGAGCCAGAAGAAGAAGTTCAGACCAGAGAACCTAAATGCGAAAAGAGTTAGCTGCTGCAATACTCATCTGTGACAGCAGGATCGGGATCAACTCCTGAAAAAGAAGAAGATAGGGCTGATATCTGCTCAGTCCAGGAAGATCGGGATTGACTCCTGAAGAAGAAGAAGCAGAGTTTCTGTAAGTTGCTTCCAGAACAAGCCGTGCTTCAATTGAAGATTTCTTTCTCAACTTGTTGCTGAGAAGAAGAAGATAAGGCTGATACCTGCTCAGTCCAGGAAGACAGACACAGAGTACTCTCTCTGATGTCTGAATATTTCATCTCTTTGACATTCTCTGTAAGATCTAATTTGAGATCTGAGGGTTGGATTCTTTAGGGAATCTGAGTGTAGGCCCGTGCTATAAAGGCCGAGGTAAGATCTGTTGTAGATCTGAGAGTAAGATCCATTCTGGGATCTGAGGGTAGGTTTCTTGTTAGAATCTGAGTGATAAGGCTTAGTGCCTGAGTGTTGGCCCGTGTTATAAAGGCCAAGGTAGGATCCAGTTGGGATCTGAGTGGTAGGGCTTAGTGCCCAAGTTGTAGGTCTTTGATAAAACTGAGTGGTCCTGCGGGATCGTACTGTAAGCTCTTAAGGAGCCGATGAATTGGTGAAGAACCTTGTCTAACACACTGTTAGAAAGGCGGAGAGGGACAGTGGACGTACCCAAGATTGGGGAACCACTATAAAAATATCTGTGTCGTCTGTGATTGTTCTTGAAAGCACAAATCAATTAATCACTAAGCACATGAATTCAGATATAGGTCTGATTAATTAAAAAGAAGGCCAAAAACCTATTCACCTCCTCTAGGTATTTAGTTGACCTTGAAAACAAGACTTTCAAGTGGTATCAGAGGGAGGTTGCTCTTTAAAGACTCAACAGTCTGAATAGATCTCCAAGGTCAACAAGGAAAGACTGCCCTTATGGGTTCAGGAGTAAACCACAAAGAGCTTGGGGCCATGAAGCTTCCTATCTGTAGGAAGGGTTTGACATATGGAAAGAGAGGGTTAGGGTGTTTATGGAGGCAGCCGACCCTAGAATTTTCATTACTGTCAAAGAGGGTCCATTCATCCATATGAAGGTCTCAGCTCTCGATGCTAATATCCAGACACCAAAGACATACTCTGAAATGACTAAGGATGAAGTCATCCTTGCCACAATGGACAAGAGCGCACAAAATATCATAGTCAGTGCCATTGATGACTCCACCTTCCAAAACCTAGTTCACTGCAAGACATCTAAGACGATGTGGGACACACTAGTTGTCTACATGGAGGGGACAGAAGAAGTAAGAGACGACAGGAAGTCCATGCTCAATCAAGAGTATGAAACATTTAGGCAGGGCAAAACTGATAGCATAACCGAGTGCTATGAAAGGTTATTCAAGATTGTAAATGAGCTGAGGACATATGGAAGAGTCTTGAGCACTTATGAGCTGAATGACAAGTTTTTCATGTCTCTAACTACATACTGAGATACTAAAATCTGTGCCATCAGAGAAGTGACAAAGCTAGCTGACACTCCACCAGTAACTCTGTTTGGAAAGCTGCTGTCCCTATGAAATGCAGCTGATAGTCAGAAAGGAGGAGAAAATCAACAAGTCTGCAGTCAAGGACAAGTCTGTGTCCTTCAAAACTGAAACCACAAGGAGAAGCAGGAGAACACCTTCTCCACCAAGGAGGGATGCTGAATCTGATGCAGAAAGTTCAGAAACTAGCACATCAGACTGCCACATGTCTGATGAAGACTTTGCTGTCTTCTCTAGGCAATTCCAGAAATTCATGAAGAAGAAGCACTGGAGAAGCTGACCCCCCTCCTCTTCTTATCCCAAAGAAGACTACTACAGGGGCAGGAAGAAAACCTCTAAAGAGGACATGTATGGCTCTAAACCAAATATACATGTTTCTTCTAAAATGGTCTGTTATTGTTGCAGCAAGCCATATCATGTTATAGCTGACTGCCCTGTCAAAAGGAAGGGTGTTGGTGAAAAAAAGGAACAACAGCAGAAGGACAAGAAGGAGAAATCCTTCATTGCTAAAAAGCAAAAGAGTTTGACTGACTCCTCATCATCAGAGTCAGAAGAGGAAGATGAAGATGAAGCCTACATTGAGCTTTCACTGCTGAAGAAGAAGCTATAGAGGCAAATTTCTTAGAGATACTGGCTGCAATTGCTGGAGAAGCTGATGATGCTGCCAGGACTAAAGAAGGAGAAGAAGACAGCCATTGCCTTGGGCTGATGAATTTGATTGATGAAGAACCCAGCCAGGAACAGCCTGGTCCAAACAAAGTACATTCTCCATCCTCTGTGTCAGATTATAAGACAAGTCCAGAGTCAGAGACATCTGTATCAAGTGATGAAGATGACTCTGAATCTGAAGGAGACATCAATCAATTGATTGATGACTATGGTGAACTACTGCAGACACTGAAGAGAAGCAGGCTCCTAGCCAAAAAGCAGGCTCAGGAGATTGCCTCTCTGCAGCTTGCTGCCTCAAAGTCAGCAAACTTGCTGGACCAGAAGCCGAATGAAATCAGCAAGCTGAAAAACATAACTGTTATTCAGATGAGCACAATAACATTCAACAATGACCACATCAGGAATCTTGAAGGTAAACTCAAAAAGAAGATAGAGCTAGTGACAAAGTTTTCAAAGCCATGTTTTGTGTTGCCTTTGATAGATTCCTTCTCCTCCCAAAAGGATAAGAAGGGTTAGGCTTCAAAGAGAACACTAGAGCTGCCAAGTCCAAAAGGAAGGGCAAAGCTCCAGTGCAGCCACTAGCCTCCAAGTCTCCTATTCCCTTCAGGAGAGTGCTGCTACCATCTAACAAATATGACCCAGAGAACATATTTGGTCACTGGGACAATGGTGGATCCACTTATGGGAACAAAGATGTTCATCACCATGGTGGTAGGAATGGAAAGGGTGCTAGTGCCTACAAGGCAGCCAATGAGGAGATCCAAATGGCCCATCCTCGACCATTTGTGTTTGGTGCACATGCCCCAACACTCAAGAATAAAGCTTCATCCCCTTTTCAAAATCTGTCAGTCCACAATCAGACTAAAGGAAAGTCTGTTAGCAAACCAGACTTGGGCATATCAGAAGCCATCGACAACATGCTCTCTGAAAAGAAGGCAGCTGCTGGTAGGGTTCAAGATACCCCAAGTACCTCTGCTGCCAGACATATGCCAAATCAGGCTGTGGCTGGAAGACATAAGAAAAAGACTGCTGCTGTACCTGCTGAACTGAGAGTTGCCGACAGCACTACTGTAAAACCAGCCCTTAAAAGAAGGTACAACATCTATGAGTGCTGGTGCTGTGACAAAGTGTGCCACTATGCCATTGATTGCTAACACAATAATAGTGTCCAGAGAGCTAATGCTGACTTACCTTTCAGAAGTGCTGCAGACATGCATATTCATTTTCAACCTAACATGCACCTGAGACCCAATAAAAATTGGGGTCCTAAGGTTAAATGATTTATGTTTTACAGGTGAGTCCAAGTTGCCATACCCCTATATGATACTTGGATAGTGGTTGTTCCAGACACATGACTAGAACAAGGAGCATACTGAAGGAGTACATTGCAGTAGAGAACGTAACCAAAATCATCTTTGGTGGTTCAGAAAAGGGAGTAACCAAAGGATATGATAAGATATCAAATGACATAATCACTATTACACAAGTAGCTTATGTGAAAGGTTTGCAACACAACCTGATAAGCATAAGTCAACTATGTGATCTTGACCATGACATTTCTTTCCTCAAGGATGAGTGCCAAATTAGGAGATCAAATAACCAATGGGTCATATTGACAGACGCTAGGAGAAAAAATGTCTATTGTCTAAATTTTGCTTGTGAGAGTAAGGACACTCCCATATGCCTAGTTGCAAATGAAAAATCCTCACATTGTGTCCAATGGCACAAGAGGCTAGCTCACCTGAATTACAAGACCATAGTCAAACTTTTTAGTGAAGAGTTAGTGAGAAATGAACCTAAGGTAAAGTGCACCAAAGAGGGTATCTGTTTTGCATGCCAAAATGACAAGTAGACCAAGACCTCCTTCAAGAGCCTTGGTACTAAAGACTCAGTGAGGTGTTTATATCTCATGCATATGGATCTATTTGGTCCTATGCCAGTTCAAAGTCTAGTTAGGAAAGTCTACACCCTTGTGGTTGTTGATGACTTTTCCAGATTTGCCAGAGTGTTCTTCCTAAGGAAGAAATCTGAAACTCTTGATGTCTTACAGACATTTGTTAAGTAAATTCAGAATGAATTCAACAATACTGTGGTCAAAATCAGAAGTGACCATGAGACTGAGTTTCAGTCTGAGTGCATGACAAAGTTTTGTGAATAACATGAGATTCATTAAGAGTCTCCTCTCCTAGAACACCATAGCAAAATGGAATTGTTGATAGGAAAAACAGAACTCTCATAGAGGCTGGTAGGATCTTGTTAAGTGACACATCTCTCCCAGAATATTTCTGGGCTGAGGCAGTAAGCACTGCATGTCATGTCCTTTGTAACACCCCCTATTCGTCACATAGCATATAACAGTAGGTCCGGCCGCGACCCGACGCCATATACCACAGACAGACCGGAAGGTTACTCAATGGAAACCATCCAACTAATAACCAACGTCCTACACAGAGTCATTCTAGCGGAAGCAATTTAAAGGTTGCAAAACAATGAACCCAACACGAGCATAAATGTCCACTACTCAAACCAACAGGAATGAAGTACAATACACAAGTACAACGACCTTATGTCCTTACAATTGTTTACTCAAATATAAGTGTTTTCCAAATCTCGGCACGCAGGCCGGTCATACATGTGAATAAAAGAAAACACTCAAAATTAGGCCTTCGAGGGCCGGCTCAGCAACTTGTGCTTTTGCCCGCTATTTACCGCTCAGCTCCGCAGCACCTGCAAGCAACAATCCACCGTAACAGTGACAAACAAAGCAACGGTCAGCTATGCTGACCAAATTATAACGATCTCGCCTCCAAACTCGGGGCGGCGATGCTCCTTTCCCTGCACTTTGTTAGCATAACCAAGCAATATAATGTAAACACTTCATCACAGGCGTGAGCACGCACGGCCACACACCCCGTGCTCTCAGGGCACATTCTTGGTGAACCGGTCAATGTCACGTCAATTTAAGCCATAGACACTTCGGTCTCACCACCGCCACTTGGACGGCCAATTTTGCGAGCATTTTTGTCTTCCCGACATGGGTTATGTCAATTTAAGTCATAGACCGCCGAAGACCCTCATCTATGCCAACGACTCCCACCGAACGACATAGAACAAGTACGGTTCCGCCTGACCCGTTGCTCACACCGCAACGTCAATTTAAGCCATATGCGCGAGTCAAACCTCTCCGAGTCCTGTTTCCATCACACACTTCACATAACCCGGTTATGTTCAGGTTGGCTCCCAAACCACCATGTTGGCAGAATCACGCATCTGCCCAGTTTTCCGGGTGTACCTTGGAGTTAGTCGTCAAGGCTCCCTGTTGCAATCTACCGTGTAGAAAACCCGAAAAACAAACATTTGTGCGGAGTCTTATCCGGCCATTCATGCAATGCAATATCACCGATTCAGACCAACTTGTCCGGGTAGGCTTCACACATCATGCCTATGTCCGTTTCTCGATTACGGACTCTACATGTACACAACGAGGACTATTCATGTCTACCAGAAGGAACGCCTCAAACTCACCGCAAACTCGCGAGAGCGGGCTTTCTATGCAAAGGAAAAGAGGACTTTACATGTCCTAGGATGAGAATCGTTACCCCAGCGTTTTTCCTTTGCGCCATGGAAATCTATGCGGATGAAAAGCACAGCAATCTACTTGCCTCCGTAGATCCGAAGTCGGCTTGCGATTTGGAGCTCCGAAGCTCCGCCGGTGACCGAATCTAACCTCCTTTCTTCTTCCTTGCTCTCCCCTCTCTCTAGGCTTTAGAAAGAGAATAACCCAAGTGGAATGGGGTTTTCAAAGCCCTAAACCCGGGTATATCTCAGCAGGAACAACCCCCAGCCGTCGGATCCCAAAATAAGGAAACGGACGGCCACGATTCAGGCTTGAAATGCAAAATCTGGGCCGAACACGACCTGTGACACGCCCGTGTCCAGGGCCGTGTTCCCCATTCGCCGTCGAAACCGACGCGTCCCGAAAAGCACACGGGTTCTCGACACGCCCGTGTCCGGATTGACACGCCCGTGTCATCCAGTACACGACCGTGTCGTTGGCCGTATTCCTCCATCGATACAGGCCCAACACCAACCCGTGAAGGACACGGGTATTGGACACGCCCGTGTCCCAAATGACACGCCCGTGTCATACCCAAACACGCCGGGGCTCCAGGCCGTGTTTCTCACCCAAGTCAATTCGGCCAACCACCCGAGAAGGACACGGCTTGGGACACGCCCGTGTCTCAGGCCGTGTTCGCTTCTCGACGATCGTCGACTCCAAAATTTCGTCGACCTCTCGGCCAGATCGTCGACCCGAGCACGACACGCCCCGGGGACACGCCCGTGTCCCAGGCCGTGTGCCTCCTGCCAAATTCCAAACTTGGCTCAAAACGCCTCCCATCGCTCTTTTGAGTTTCGGGGCGTCACAACTCTCTCCCACTTAAAAGAATTTCGTCCCCGAAATTACATAAAGGAAAGACAAACACAAACTTAAACGGTACCTGAGTGAAATATTTCTGGGTATTCCTCAAGCATGGTCTGCTCTCGCTCCCAAGAGAGCTCTTCCCGACCGCAATTGTCCCAACGAACCTTGACCATTCTGATCTCTTTGTTACGCAGCCGCTTGACTTCCGAGTCCTCTATTCAAACGGGCTTGACCTTCGTCGTCAACCCATTATCCACCGGCACTTGATCCACCGCGATCACATGCGAAGGCTCTTACACCGCCTTCCGTAGCACCGATATATGGAATACATCGTGTAGACCACTAAGCTCCACTGATAGCTTCAACCGATACGCTGCTTCGTCAATCCGCTCCAGAACCTCAAACGGTCCAAGGTACCTCGGGCTTAGCTTCTTCAAGCGCCGCACCCGCGAGACACCCTTGAACGGCTTGATCTTCAAGTACACCCAGTCGCCAACAACGAACTCCACGTTCCTGTGCTTGGCATTATAGTACTTAGCCTGACGGTCCTGAGCGATTAGCAACCTTTCCCGAATGGTTCGCACCAACGAAGTACCATCTTCCTCCTCTTGTCGCTTGTACAACTTTGACTCGCCTGTTTCCAACCAAGACAACGACGTGCGACATCTTCTACCATAAAGGGCCTCGAAGGGCGCCATTTGTATGCTCGCCCGGTAGCTTTTGTTGTACGCGAACTCCACCAAGTATAGATGATCTTCCCACTGCTTCCCGAAGTCCAGGACACACATGCGAAGCATGTATTCCATTGTCCTATTGACCCTCTCGGTCTGCCCATCCGTCTGCGGATGAAAGGCTGTGCTGTAACTTAGCTTTGTTCACAACATCTGCTGCACAAACCTCCAATCATGGGACGTGAACCGCTCATCCCGGTCACTCACGATGCTGCGGGGAACACCGTGAAGCCGTACTATGTTATCCACATATAACATTGCCAATTTCTCCACGGGATCATCCTTCCTATGCGGAATGAAGTGCGACACTTTCGTTAGACGATCTACGACCACCCAAATGTCGTCGTTCCCCTTCTGCGACCTTGGCAACCCGTGCACAAAATCCATAGTAATGTCATCGAACTTCCACTCCGGAATAGGCAAGGACTTCAAGAATCCTCCCGGTTTTTGACACTCCGCCTTCACTAAGTCATATGTTTGACACTTCGCCACGTACAGTGACACATCCTTCTTCAGTACTGGCCACCAGAACAATTTCTTCATATCGCGGTACATTTTCGTGCTCCCCGGGTGAATCGTGTACTTGGTATGATGCGCCTCGTACAATAATTCCACCCGCAAAGTGCCCATATTTGGGACGCACAGACGACCGTCCTTCCAAAGCAATCTATCCACAACCTCATATTGGGAATTTGTCCCATCCAAAGCCTCTATCATGAGCTGCTTCATGCTGCTATCCACATCCAAAGCCTGCCGAATCCGATCAGCCAGGTCATACTGAACTTCCGTCCTGTTCAATAACGCTTCAGCACTCGACTGCTTGTCTACGCATGAGATCTCCAACGCCTCCAACTCCCGAATCAACCGCTCGTCATGGACCGACATCCAATTGGCTTGAGTTGGGGCCCTGCGGCTCAACGCGTCCGCAACCGCATTGCCTTTACCGGGCACGTAATGGATCTTGAATGTGTAGTCCCCCAGGAACTCCATCCATCTACGCTGCCGCATGTTTAGATCCTTTTGATCCAACAAATATTTCAGACTTTTGTGGTCGGTATAGATATCAACCTTCACCCCGTACAAGTAGTGCCTCCACAGCTTCAAGGCAAAAATCACGATCGCTAACTCCAAGTCATGGGCTGGATAATTCCTCTCGTGCACCTTCAGCTGTCTCGAGCCATACGCTATCACACTTCCGTGCTGCAGTAGCACACGACCCAAACCACTGCCCGAAGCATCGCTGTAGATCTCAAAACCTTCGGTCCCACTCGGCGAACTCAGCACAGGTGCCGTGGTCAACCGACACTTCAACTCCTCAAAAGCTTGTGCGCACTCCGGCGTCCAAACGAACTTCTGCTCCTTCCTCGTCAAAGTAGTGAGGGGTAACGCTATCCGCGAGAAGTTCTCCACGAAGCGCCTGTAGTAGCCGGCAAGCCCCAGAAAACTCCGGACTTCCGCTACCGAAGACAACACAGGTCACTCCCGTATAACAACAATCTTCGCCGGATCCACCGCAATACCCTCTCCACTCACTATATGACCAAGGAACGCCACTGAGGACAACCAAAATTCGCATTTGGAGAACTTGGCGTACAGTTGATTCCTCCTCAGTGTCTCTAACACCAAATGTAGATGCTTGAAGTGATCCTCCTCACATTGCGAGTACACCAATGTATCGTCGATGAAAACGATCACAAAATGGTCCAAGTACTCTCTGAAAGTCCTGTTCATCAAATCCATGAACACCGACGGCGCATTAGTCAGCCCAAAAGGCATGACCGTAAACTCGTAATGCCCGTATCTTGCACTAAAAACTGTCTTAGGGATATCACTCTCCCTTATCCTCAGCTGATGATAACCGGACTTGAGATCCAATTTTGAATACACCGTCGACCCGACTAACTGATCAAAAAGATCATCAATCCTTGGGTTCGGGTACTTGCTCTTCTCCGTTAGCTTGTTCAACTCCCGATAATCAATACAAAGTCTCAAGCTTCCGTCCTTCTTCTTAACAAAACGGACCGGTGCGCTCCGAGGCGATGAACTTGGACGCACATACCCCGGCTCCAACAACTCTTGCAGTTGAACCTTCAGCTCCGCCATTTCCTTAGGCGCTAGCCGATACGATGAACGTATCACCGGTTTGGCATCACACCGAACCGCCTTAACCATCTGAAGAGCAGACATCAACGTCATGCTCGACCCCTTTCAAGCCCACAAATGTCGTCTCACGACCAGTTCCCAACTTAACTTCCTTGCGATTTCGATCAATGTATGCTTGCTGCTCCGAGAGCCAGTCCATATCAAAGATTACGTCGAGCTCCCCTAGCGGTAGTAACGACGCTCGTAAGTCAAACTCTTGACTCCAAATCCGCACCTAAACGCAACAGATTCTACTCACGCGCATTGAGCACCCATTCAGCAACAACACATGCAATTTGTCTTTTGCCATCGAAGGAGGTACTCCGACGCGCAATACAAATCCTTTGGTCAAAAGGAAATGCGAAGCTCCCTAAACGAACGGGGCTCTCGCCGGATTAATCGAAAATCAGAACAAAGCTTAGCACAAGCAGTTCTAAGCTAACATGCACATGGGCAACAAGTATTTAAAGCTAAACTGCTATAACTTTAAGCCGTACCTATCATTACGACAGCGTGCTTCTTCTCGGACTTGGGACGTCCGCTCCAGCAGTCTCGGGCAAAGTGCCCCGGCTTTCCACAATTAAAACATGCACCCGGGGTCCGACCCGTAGTCGTCCCAGAAGCACCAGAAGAGGGGGCTGGACCCGAGGTCCTAGCCTTCTTGTAGAACCTACAATATCCAGACTCGAAGTGGTCGACACTTTAAACTCCGTCTTCTTCATATCCAAGTCTTTGCTTCCTTGGATTCGATTCAGATCGCTGACACTTTGTCCTATACCTGCTCCTGACATAGCTTTCTTTAACTTCTGAGCACCATTACGACAATCTCAGGCAAAGTGCCCTTCCTTGCCACACTTAAAACAACCATATGGAGCCTGACCAGTAGACATTTTAGACTTCTTGTTCCTCCTCCTTCGGTATGCAGACTTTGCAGAATCCGGAGAGTCTAGTACCCTGAACTCCGACGTCCGATTGACTTTTGCCAAATCTACGTCCAAAGATCTAGCCGATTCCACCAAGGCTCGGAATCCCAATAATTTTGGTCCGAACAGCAAAACTCGTAACTCGCCGCGCAGACCATTATAAAACCTATTGACCATCGACTGCTCGCTCTCCACTTCAGAGCCCGGGTAGCGTCTTATCATCAGAAACGTTTGCAAATATTCCTCAACTGAGTGCGTACCCTGCACTAAAAGCATGTTCAACTGCTGACCCAAAGGTCCTATAGATGCCGTTTGCTCCATCACACCACCCGACGTTGGAGTTACCTCAGAAATAGAGGACTGCACACGTCTTTCATTTTGTGCATCAATCGCAGCAAACACTGCTTCCACCACCATTCTTATGGTTTCAGGGAAGGGAAGGGTTGCAGACACGTCACTAGGTGCACTATAATCCTCAGAAACCGGATGTTCTGACGGCCCTGCACCACTCCTGGTCACCTATAGTTGTACAGAACACCGTTAAGCGACCAAACAAAATTGCAAACAACAATTATAGGAACACGCAGGTTCCTCAAACACGTGTATTTTCATTCCTAAGTGACATTCATGAGTTCTTTTGATGTTATAACGATGATGCACACACATGTGCTCACCACCCCTTAAAAAGAATTCGCCCACGAATTCATTTAAGCCGGACCTAAACCAGTAGTCTGATACCAAATTGTAACACCCCATATCCGTCACATAGCATATAGCAGTAGGTCCGGCCGGGGCCCGACGCCATATACCACAGACAGACCGGAAGGTTACTCAATGAAAACCATCCAACTAATAACCAACGTCCTACACATAGTCATTCTAGCAGAAGCAATTTAAAGGTTGCAAAACAATGAACCCAACACGAGCATGAATGTCCACTACTCAAAACAACATGAATGAAGTACAATACACAAGTACAACGGCCTTATGGCCTTACAATTGTTTACTCAAATATAAGTGTTTTCCAAACCTCGGCACGCAGACCGATCATACATGAGAATAAAAGAAAACACTCAAAATTAGGCCTTCGAGGGCCGGCTCAGCAACTTGGGCTTTTGCCCGCTATTTACCGCTCGGCTCCGCAGCACCTGCAAGCAACAATCCACCGTAACAGTGGCAAACAAAGCAACGGTCAGCTATGCTGATCAAATTATAACGATCTCGGCCCCAAACTCGGGGCGACGATGCTCCTTTCCCGACACTTTGTTAGCATAAACAAGAAGTATAATGTAAACACTTCATCATAGGTGTGAGCACGCACGGCCACACACCCCGTGCTCTCAGGGCACAGTCTTGCGAGCATTTTTGTCTTTCCGGCATGAGTCACGTCAATTTAAGCCATAGACCATCGAAGACCCTCATTTATGCCAAGGGCTCCCACCGAACGACAGAACGGGTACGGTTCCGCCTGACCCGTTGCTCACACCGCAACGTCAATTTAAGCCATATGCGCGGGTCAAACCTCCCCGAGTCCCGTTTCCATCACACACTTCGCATAACCCGGTTATGTTCAAGTTGGCTCTCAGACCACCATGTTGGCAGAATCACGCATCTGCCCAGTTTTCCGGGTGCACCTTGGAGTTAGTCCCCAAGGCTCCCTGTTGCAATCTACCGTGTAGAAAACCCCAAAAAACAAACATTTGCGCGAAGTCTTCTCCGGCCATTCATGCAATGCAACATCACCGATCCAGACCAACTTGTCCGGGTAGGCTTCACACATCATGCCTATGTCTGTTTCTCGATTACGGACTCTACATGTACACAACATAGACTATTAATGTCTACCCGAAGGAACACCTCAAACTCACCGCAAACTCGCGAGAGCGGGCTTTCTATGCAAAGGAAAAGAGGACTTCACATGTCCTAGCATGAGAATCGTTACCCTAGCGTTTTTCCTTGGCGCCATGGAAATCTCTGCGGATGAAAAGCACCACAATCTCTTTGCCTCCGTATATCCGAAGTCGGCTCGCGATTTGGAGCTCCGAAGCTCCGCCGGTGACCGGTTCTAACCTCCTTTCTTCTTCCTTGCTCTCCCCTCTCTCTAGGCTTTAGAAAGAGAATAACCCAAGTGGAATGGGGTTTTCAAAGCCCTAAACCCGGGTATATCTCAGCAGGAACAACCCGCAGCCGTCGGATCCCAAAATAAGGAAACGGACGGCCACGATTCGGGCTTGAAATGCAAAATCTGGGCCGAACACGGTCTGTGACACGCCCGTGTCCAGGGCCGTGTTCCCCATTCGCCGTCGAAACCGACACGTCCCGAAAACCACACGGGTTCTCAACACGCCCGTGTCCGGATTGACACGCCCGTGTCATCCAGTACACGGCCGTGTCGTTGGCCGTGTTCCTCCATCGACACAGGCCCAACACCAACCAGTGAAGGACACGGGTATTGGACACTCCCGTGTCCCAAATGACACGCCCGTGTCATACCCAAACACGCCTGGGCTCCAGGCCGTGTTTCTCACCCAACTCAACTCGGCCAACCACCCGAGAAGGGCACCGCTTTGGACACGCCCGTGTCTCAGGCCGTGTTCGCTGCTCAACGATCGTCGACTCCAAAATTTTGTCGACCTCTCGGCCAGATCGTCGACCCGAGCATGACATGCCCCCGGGATGGCGTGTCCCAGGCCGTGTGCCCCCTGCCAAATTCCAAACTTGGCTCAAAATGCCTCCCGTCGCTCTTTTGAGTTTCGCGACGTCACATCCTTAACAGGGCTTCCATCACCAAAAGTCACAAGAAGACTCCCTATGAGATTCTGAAAGGCAGAAAACCAAACTTATCCTACTTCAGGATTTTTGGTAGCAAGTGATATGTACTGAATAATGGTAAGTCCTATGTGATTAAGTTTGCTGCCAAGTCTCAAGAAGAGATATTTGTTGGGTACAACAACAATAGTAAGACATATAGGATCTACAACTTGACCAGTCAAGTTGTAGAAGAATCAGTACATGTTGTCTTTGATGAGTCAAACTTGATTAAGTGTGAGCTGTCTAGCTCCTCTTCTTGTTCTGCAGATTTAAAGGAGGTGATGGACAAGCTTACGATCATGGAAGGTGATCCAGCAGTACAAAATAAGAAAGAAGATGGGTGCTATCCAGGGGGAGCTCAAGACTCACAAGTTGAGGATGAAGAACAACCAGCTGAAGACAATGAAGAACAGCCAGCTGAGGACAATGTAGAACAACAAGCTGAGGCAAGATTGCCTCCAACTGGGAGATATCTGAGGGAGCATCCAATACACCAAATCATAGGTGATACAGGACATGGAGTCCAGACAAGAAGCAAGAGCATCAACACAGCTCTTTGTTCAAGCTTCCTATCTCAAGAAGAGCCCAAGAAGCTTGAAGAGGCTATCAAAGACCCATTCTGGATAGGAGCAATGTAGGAAGAGCTGAAACAGTTCAAGAGGTGTAATGTCTGGAAGCTGGTTCCCAGACCTAGTGACATAATGTCATATGAACTAAGTGGATCTACATGAACAAGTTAGATGAGAATGACATTATTGTCATCTGGGCTAGTTTTCTTGCTTGCACTACACTTCTGAATTGTTTTCGATTATATTTCTCTTGATCTGTAATTGTACACAATGCGCACTCGTTGACCCGTTGTGGTGCGCAATTGCGCTATTTGTTTCTGGGGGTAAGCACATGGTGCTCCCGATGTCGTGTTTTGGATGATATTGCAGTTTTGGAATGGTTGGGGTGTGCCTAAGCCAATTTTAGAATTCTGGGTAATCACACGGTCGTGCATTTTTCCTTCACGCACGAGCGTTTTGCCCGTGCCTGCCTGTTGTGCTGATATGGTGGGTTCTGCTTTTGCCCGTGCAGATTTGTCACACGCGGTTGATTTCAACCGTGCGAGAGTAAATCGCACGGGCGACCCGCTTCTCCAAGTTTTTTTTGATGATTTTTAGTGGTTGTGCGTTTTCTTCACGCACGGTTGGATTTAACCGTGCGGGAGGAAAATCGCACTGGCCGGTGGTTGGCCTTAAAATTCTGTGTTCTGTTGCTACCCGTGCGTTTTGTTCGCGCACGGTTGATGCAACCGTGCATGAAGGAAAATCGCATGGGTGGCACCCTGTCCTGGTTTGTATAAATTTTAATAAATATCCCACGGTTCGATCGCACGACCGTGCGTGATCAAATTTCTAACTGTTTCGTATTTAAGTGCATATGTTCGCTCTGGCTGCGACAACACAGTAGACCGATGCGTTATAGGACTAGATCGCTTCTACCGAGGGGTGAACATAAAATCAACGATAATAAGTAAAATGATAGTGTAATTAGCATATGAAAAGAAATTAACTATAAGTTAATTTCTACCCAAGAATATTGACACTCGACTAGGAGCCCTCCACAAGTATTCGATTCACTACCCAAATTTTTTTCGATTATAAATTATTCTAGCCTAAAGGAATTAGAAAGGACACGAATAACAAAAATTTAAATTAAAATCGAAGTGGGTGCGGGAAATGAGATGCACGTGAGCGGTAATTTTTTTAAAAAATTTTACTGAAATTTAACTACTTAAAATAAATTGCAAATAAAAATAAGATAACTACTGAGTTTATTGTCTGCCCAACACGACTAATTCAAAATTAAAAAAAGTTCTTGCTGATAGGAGTATGAAAATAAAAATGTACAAGTAACTGTTCTAATATCTTTGTTTGTAGCGAGTACCTATACATCGACAGAACAGTTACTCCTTTACCGGAATAATAATACCTAAATTTCATAGGTAACAAAAATAGGATGTAAGAGGAAGAGGAGGGTTACTTCTCGCTAATCTCACCAAAATATATATCCTTGCCCAACACGGTGTCGTCTTTAGGGAGAATGCAAAAGGAGAAGACAATGAATGGAGCTTCTTCTATGAGGGGGGCATAAATCTCCTCACATAAGGGTATGATCTCCTCATTTACTTGAGCAGAACACTCCTTATCCTCCTGGAGTACCTGTGAAAATTCAACTTGCACAGACTCAAACAATGAAGAGGGGTTAGAAAATAAAATAGAAGAAAGACAAATAATTAGTAATCAGGAGAGTGGTCCCGGTCTCACTCCTAACTGGATAATTAGGCTGGTCGTATGAGGAACCGTACGATATCGATTCCCCATAGGAAGAGCCGTATGAATCATAACCACAGCTTCTCTTATGACATTCTTCACTAAGATGATTGGATGCCCTCCACCTTTTGCATTGGGAATATGCATACATAATGCTACATGGTGATTCATAAGATACTTGTAATCTTTGCATGGGTTAACTACACACACAAACAACTTAATTGGATAAACCTACTTGTAAAATTTTCAAACAGTTAGAAATAAATAAAATTGAAAGGTGCTATACAAATGAAAAAAAGACTTTTATCTCCCGTCTCTCTCTCCTGATACTCATACGTACCGTGTTCCCCGGCAATGACGCCAAAAATTTGATGGACAACGATAGACAAGTGCACCATGGTCGTACAAGTAATAATTAAATGAGTTACCCCCCGAGTATCGATCCCACGTGGGAACATGGCGGGGTAAAGTAATCTATTGAGACGAGACTTGAGATAAAAGTCTTTACGTCTGTGTTAACGGGGGGTTTTGATTGTTTACTACGAGATAATTGCAATAAAAGAAAACTAATTAACTATGTGTGTCGCCGACTCCGCTACGCTTCTCCGCGGGTCGCCGTCCTTCGTATTGCACTTCCACGGGTCGCAGGCCTGCGCTTCACACCTCCGTGGGCTGCCTTCCTTCGGTTCGCATCTCCGTGGGTCGCCTTTCTCCCCTTCGCACCCCCGCGGGTCGCCTTCCTCCGCTTCAGTCATTGTCGTAACAACACACAACACAGTCAATCACAAACACAAGAGAACAATCACAAAGTGGCAACAGTAACACAAGCTATCTCATCCAAACCATCCACAATAGAAGGTATACCTACGGACATCTACACCCATTGGTCATGGTGTGTAGATGCTTTAGAATACATCACAATATGCACACAAATATCCCAAATGAGAGATGAAATACAAGTTACCACTCCGAGATACAGAGTAGACGAGAGACTCTTCCTCGGGATCGTTGGAGAGCATGGCTTGGTCTACCGGCTCGTCCAACTCTGCCTTGGATGTCATATACAATACAAAGAAGTTGTCTCCCTCTCCTAATCATGTCTTCTCTCGGGTATGTCACCTCCATGTCAAGTGCTCCGGCCTTAGAGCTCCAATGACACTTTGGAAATCAACTTCCTCACCTTTGGAATACATGGGCAGGTTGGAGGAGGCCTAAGGGGAAACCCTATTGCTTGGGGGCGAAAAACGAACAAGAACGGTGCAAAAAAACTGGGAGAGACGAAAGAAACTGAGAACCAGCTATTTATAGGTCGGAGCAGAATTTTGACCTAGCACAAGTAGACACACGACCAATAGTTATGCAAGAAGAAAATGTCAGTAGCTGTGCGTGAAGGAATTTGGATGGTGGGAAAATTTTGGCGCTTGGATGGAAAATATTGAACGCGTACCACCAGTGGTCGTGCGTGAAGGAGGTCAAATCCTCGTGCGACAACCCGTGCAAAAATGAGGGGATTCATTGGAAAATTTATCAAATGGCCGCACACGACCAATGATCGTGCGCAGAGGGGGCCACTGCTCGTGCGTGAAGAAAAACACATAAGTAGTGTCTTCCTCTGTGAAAAAGGGCCGAGACAACTGGGGGAAGATACACTAGCATTGTACCAGCAGGAAAACCATCCAACATGCCTAGAAATTTACATCCTCATAGCCACAAACATAAAATCTATGTACACATACTACACAAATGAAATAAGGAGGAGAAGCGGTCTCCTCCATGCATGAAATGGCTTTATTATGCTCTAACTAGCTCAAATGGGCTCACATGACATACAATTGGAATATCACATGTTCTAGGATGAAATCAACATAGAGATGAGCTTTAATAATGGAAAAACTAGCTAGAATATCATCTAAATCAATATACGAAATTCGCTCATCACCGACTTCCAGGCATTGTTGTGGCAAATTACCACCTCGGCATACTATTGTCTCTCGGTGACCCCGCCATCCCTGCCCCAGATCTTTCTCCTCTCTTGGAGAACTTTGCCGATGTTTTTGCTCCCGTTATCGGTCTTCCTCCACCGCGACCCACCGACCATTGCATTCCTACTAAGAGGGTACTCGGGTGATCTCGGTTTGTCCGTATCGTTACGGTCTTGTTCAAAAAGATGAGATCGAGCGACAGGTGGCGAACATGTTGACGTCCGTTCTTATCTGCCCTAGTGCTACCCCCTTTCCCATTCCGGTCTTCCTAGTACGCAAGGACGACAACTGATGTTTTTGTGTTAATTACAAGGCTCTTAATATGGTCACCATGCCCGACAAGTATCCCATACAGTCATCTAGGAGCTCTTGGACGAGATGAGCCGGGCAACCTTCTTCTCCAAGATTGATCTTCGATCTTGGGACCATCAAATTCGAGTGCATGCCCAAGACATTCATAAGAATGCCTTCCACATTTATGATAGGCATTACGAATTCCTGGTCATACCTTTTGGCCTTACCAATGGCCCGACCATCTTTTAGGAGACCACAAATGACATCGACTGACCGGCGTTGCGTAAGTACGTCCTTGTGTACCTTTCAGGTGACCATGAATGACATCTTCCAACCGGTGTTGCGTAAGTACGTCCTGGTGTTTTTTTGATGATGTTCTTGTTTACAGGCTGACTTGGCAGGACCACTCGCGCTACCTTGTGTTCACAATGGAGACTCTTCGCCAACACTCGCTTGTCACCAACTTGAAGAAGTGCGTATTCAGCCAACAGGTGATTTCGTACCTCAGACATATGATAGTGCATTATTTATTGTTATTTTAGTATAATATTTTATTAATAATTAATTATCTTTTAATTAGTTTTATATTAATATTTGTCTAATTTGCTTTTTATTGCATTTTTAGGTAATTTGAGGCTGCAAATAGCAATTTGGAGCTCGCTGCCATGTTCAGGGGAAATATTGGAAGAATTCTGCAGAAATCCCTATTACACTCCCCCAGGTCACAGGCGTGACCTCGGGGTGTGACCTCGATCACTGGCCGTGACTCCCCTAGACGCTCCAGAACTCGCTGCCACGTCAGTTTAAAGTTATACGCCCCCTATCACAAGCATGACAGGAGGTGTGACCTCCAGCTCAGGGGCGTGACTTAGCCCGACAAGCATTAAAGAAGCCAGTTTCCACCACCACGCTATTTCAGCCTACACGCCCATTTTCACGGGCGTGACCTTTCCTGCAACTGCCAAATTGATTCTATATCGCGCCGTTTCCCGCCGTGTGCTAACCAAGTTAAGACGCCCTAGGTCACAGGCGTGACTTAGGGGCTTGACCCGCCTATTTATTGATTTTGGAGATTTTTCTCCCAACGTTCTCGAGTTTTCAAGATGTCGGTTCCATGCCTTACACGCCCTAGGTCACGGGCGTGACCTAGGGGCGTGACTTCCAGAATTTTCAACTATAAATTCTCAGTTGCTGCAAGATGATCCTCATCAAGTTCATGTTTCGATTGGATCATTTCTAGCTTAGTTTTTCTTCAGTTTTATTGTACTTTTCTTTATCGCAACTTTATTTTTAGTTTTGCAATTTCAATTCCTAGCTTAGCTTTTATTTCATCCACTTGTAATTTCTTTACTTAGTTGTAAAATGTTATTTTCTTTAATTATGCGTATTTAATTACTTAGCACTTGATTAGATGAATTCATAAATACTTTTTATTTCGTAATTTCCTTTTCATAACTCTTGATTGCAAAAATTACGATTCACCGTTGATTATTTTTTTATCGATTTCATATTATCGACGTATGATGTCTAAGTTTTGATTCGTATTTTAGTTGATCGAGAGATCCGTGATTATGAATAGATCGCTCATTGGTGGAAAGAGTTGCATGCACTACTCGAGAGAGGATGACATAAATCTTTTGTATTGGAGTCAAATCCAATAGCGGAGTTCACTGCATAAAGCAAGCTTAGGGGTTTCGACTGACTGAGGGGTCTTAATCGATTAACCTAAGGTTAGTTATTAGCGTATTCTCGAGAGAGAAGCTTTCATATTTTGGAAATCTCCACGGTCGAATTGTTCACTATCTTTGCTTATTTAATTGTGATTTACGATTTAATTACTTAAGAAGGATTCCCGATCAAATGATTTCTTATTATTTATCTTTTATTAATTTTCAAAACCCTTTTTATATTTTGATAAAATAAAAATAATTTGCGTGAGTAGAAGTGATCAGCAGACCTAGAAGAATACGACACTTGATATTTTATTTCTAAAATATCTTCTATTATGAATGATAGATGCTCTTTCCTATAGTTTGTAGAATTTAGAGAATATTATTGGTCATATATTTTACCTATCAAGTTTTTGACGCTGTTACCTGATAATTATTGTTGTTGATATTTTTAAAGCGTAAATTTTATTACTTTTATCATTCTCTTTTTTCCTGCAACCCAATTCTCTTTTTTATTTCCTTTTTGAATTTCATTGTATTAAGTAATAGTTATTTTATTTTCTTTCTCTAATACGTTATCTCAATTTGCCGCTAAAGTTGCTGAGCTTCAAAATAAAATTAATCTTTTTAAAGCTGCAAGGAAGCTCCAAATTATTTGCAATTTTTCTGGTGTGCTTCTCATCGAAATGAGAAATGTTATTCTAACTTTTATTCTCAAAATTTTTCTTAGGAAAATAATTTTTATTATACTTGTGAAAATAATTATTCCTATTTTGACGAAAATAGTTTTTCTAATTTTCATGCGATTCATTTTTCTGATTTTAATAATTTTTCTTATAACTCTGAAGTGAATTATTTTTTAGTGGCAAGATTACCCGGATAATTTCCGGAGCGATGAAGATAAATCTTTAGATCCGAATTTTTGTTCTTCTTTTGCGCCGCAAACCTTTTTCCTTTAATTTTAGAGAATTTTCACAATTTCAATTTGATTCTGCTTTCGAAAATTTAGATGAGAGTAATTTTTATTCTAGTGATATTTCTCTGTCTTCAAATCTTCTTCCAATGGAGGGACATGAATCTTCTTGCACCCCCATAGTGTCTTTTACCAAAGTTCAAGAAATCTTATTGTACCAAGAAATTTTCAATATTATGACATGTCAGACAAAATAGAGGAAGAACAACTTTCTTCTCCTACTTCGCCCAAATCTTTTCCTTTATGTCATGAATTTTCACAAAATTCTGCTATTTTTGTTGAAAATGAAATTCATTAACATTGTGTCCGATGATTTTATTTCTCTTGGTAATTCACTAGAAATTTCTAATGAAAATTTTATTTTTGAAAGTAAATAACCGACACTTAATCCTTTTCTTTTACACAAAACTCCTCCGTGTGAATTTTTTTCTGATTTGTTTAATTTTGATTCTTTTCTTCTAAAGATTTTCATGTAGAAGATGAACCGTGGCTTGTTGTAATCAAACTTCTTCAACGATAAATTTTCTGCTTATCTACAAAAATCCAAATCACTTCAGATATGTATCCGTAATTTGGATTTACATTTCCAAGCTAATGGTCAAAAGAATAATCAAGAATTTAGCAGAGTAGCCTGACGACCGACTTCATCATATTCACCGAAGCGTGAATTAAGGGAGTTGCATGTGCACCTTTATTTTTATTTGTTTTTTAGCTAACAATAACCGTCTAGTTTAAAGGCATGAAAAAAAGCGCTCTTGGGAGACACCCTTATGTTATTTTATTTTTCTTGCAATTTCTTTTCTTGTTTCTCCCCTCCTGCTTTACTTATAAACATTAAGAACAATATTTATTTTTAAGTATGAGGATGAGTTCTCTTTATTTTTGCTTTAAATTAAAAATCCAAGAAATAAAGAATCTTTCTTGATTATAAAAAATGTTTTTTCTTTATTTTCAATTTTGTTTTGAAAAATTGACAAAATACAATTTTTTTTTATAAAATTTTAAAAATCAAATTTCTTGCGAAAGGGCCGTGTTAGACTTTCATCCCACAAAATCGCCTATTACCTTGCGAGTCCGTCATTGGGTAGCCCTTGGGAAGTCCAAGAATTTTAAAAGAAATATTTATGTTTTTTGCACAATCTCTGAGATTTTGGTTCAATATCTGACACCTAAATGCATTTTGTCGCTAACAATAATTTCATCTAAATTTCATATGGCTGCCTAAATTTAAAATCTTCAAGTTCATTGCTGGCATCACACAATCTCTCGACGTACACTTCCCTCCTTTCTCATCATGTAACCTCAAGCATCTATTTATCAAATGTTAGTTGTTGACATGTTTGTTGCATAGAACAAGTGCTAGTTACTGTTGCCTTCATTATTTATGACGATAAGATTTTCATGTAGTTTCCACAAAGTCCCACTCATTTATTCTTATCCACTTCAGGTTGGTGCCCACGGTACTGGGGTAAGGCTGCCTCCTGTCGATGAACAGGTAATCAGCATGAAATTAGTTACCCCTGCCAAAGGGACAATAGAGCTTTCTCCTGAGAAAGACCCAGAATTGTTTTACCTAGCTCGCTGTGGGTTAGGTGGGTTGGGAGTGGTCACAGAAGTCACCATTCAGTGTGTTGATCGGCATGCGCTTGTGGAACATACATTTGCCTCTAATATGAATGAAGTCAGAAAAAATCACAAGTGAGTTTATCTCTTCTTTTTCAGTCTATGATTACAATCAGCATCAAGCTATTTGGGATGGTTTTTTATATTATAATCTGCAGGAAATGGCTTGGTGAAAATAAACATGTGAAATACTTGTGGATTCCTTACACTGACACAGTAGTTGTTGTGCATTGCAATCCTCTTTCAAAGTCAAATAATCAAAAATTCATACCAAAATATGAAGCGGGGGAAGCAGTACAGAATCTCCGTCATCTATATCAGGAGTCACTCAAAAAATATAGGTAGGTTATCTGCTTGGTTAATTTCTAAATGATATAATATCTCCTGCTGTTGAAAGCTATGGAGTGGAATATTTGTTTGAATTTAAATTTTACCATCAATTATGGCTTCATTATAGTTTTGCTAATCTGCAAGTCTACAAACATACAGTAACATGCATGGAATAGATGGTATTTGTTTCCATTTTTTTTGTGGTTTGTATGTAGTTCAAAGTAACCATTGTGGCCCCATCTCAGTTCGCTACTTTCTGCACTTGCCACGCTCCACTTGCAACGCTTTCGCCTTTTTTTATTCTAATGTTCCTGTCATATTTTGGCTCTGTTTGGTAGGAAGGGAAGAGATGGAGCGGAACGTCACTGGTAGGGGTGTGCACGGTGCGGTTTGGTGCGGTTTCGGCCCAAACCGCAACCGCACCATAATGGCTCAGTTTTTGCCCGAGAAAAACCGCACCGCACCGAAATTATGTGGTGCTGTTTCGGTTCAGTGCGGTTTTTTGCAGTGCAGTTGCGGTTTCGGTGCGGTTTTTAACATGTATTTTACATAGACTACAGATAAGCATCAGAACTATGAATGTTGCTTGATAATTTATGAGTTCTTTTATGTTTTGCTGTTTTTCTCTCTTTATTGTATTAAATTACTTCATTTTCCTACAATAGGTGATTTCATTTTCATAAATTTTGATGCAGTTATTTGTCTTTTTTTGGAGATGTCATACAAACTTATGAAATATATAATATTTTGTGAATATCATGTTTTATAGACAAATATTTTCACACTAAAATTTGTTGCAGGAGATTCATTCATTCTTATATATCAACACTTCTTATGCAATATTTTGTTTTAATTTGGATTATTAAAACTAAGAGACTGTTATAATTGATATCTAAGTTGTCTGTGTGTGGAAGAGATACAACAACACTCAAACCTTTATCCCACTATAGTGTGGTCGGCTATATGGATCATTTGTCTCCATAGTGTCATATTTTGACATATTCCCACTAATGCGTACATCATGTTTTTCTTATAGTTTTAAGCCTTTATTGCACTATAGTGTGTGTGGAAGAGATGATTCAGCAAAATATCTCACCTAATTATAATAACTCTGACAGTAATATATCGTATAAATATATCAACTCTTACTTAATATACTTAAATGTGACGTCACATAATTATACAAAATTAAATACACAAAATATTCGGTGCGGTGCGGTTTTTGCGGTTTTCAAAATCCAAAAACCGCACCGCACCGAACCGCGCTCGGTGTGTAAAAGTTTAAAACCGCATCGCACCTAAACTACACGGTGCGGTTTAAAAATCGGTGCGTTTTTTGCGGTGCTGGCAGTTTTTGCGGTTTGCGGTTTTTCATGCTCACCCCGGGTCACTGGAGAGAAGGGACATTAGAGTTTGTAATCTTTGGTGGAAAGGGAGTTGCACCCGAGTTTTTTTCCCTTTCCCACTTGAGGTAGAATTCCATTGAAGATAAATTTCTGTTTAGGACGCCACCATCTTCCATTACTGGTCACTGTAATGGAGCCTGAATGGTGTCGGAAAGAGCCTTTGTGTTGGTGATCGATCACGCCTATTTTGAGCGATTTGTCATTAACTCATTGTTGACATTTTTGGATCATCGGGAGGATGATCGAAGACCGTGATTGTGGCGAGCTCATTTTTTCATATTTTATGTATTTATTTATTTATTTATTTATTTTCTGAGCTCTATTTTAAGAGTTAGGGTAACAGAGTCGATCTTGCGATATGGGCGATCAGATTTATTTAACCTAAACTCTCTCCTTATATATATCCTATTAAGTTTAAGGCAAGGGCATCATGGATTGCAACTTAAACCAATGATCATTACGGTCCTCAACAAGTGTCGATTCCCATCTCCCACTTGGTGTGATGCCAAGCAATCTCGGCCACCATCTCCTACCTTTGGAGACCAACCACCACATCCTCCAGCCTCATCTTCCCCCCATGTCTTTATTCGGCCCACGACAACACAGTTAGAGCACTTCCGGATAGCTGGAATCAATTCTAGACGTCTTTCGTCGCCTCCAACTGTCTTCGTTCACAGGATCTACCTCTGGCAACACCAACCCCAGGCCCGAGCAGTCCCTACTGTTCCTCCAATTGATTCACCATGCCTTGCCAGTCTCCTTTCTCCTCTCAAGTCTCAACAGCTTCGCCAAGTCACGATAATCCCCCTTTTCCCTTCCAGCACCATCCCTAGCTTTCAGTTCCCATTGCCAGCACACCCAAGCTCCTTACCCTCTCTACCACCTCACCAACATCCTTCCATAATAAATAAAATGTCAAAATCCCTCAAATTTTCCAAACTAGAAATTCTCCACTTCCTCGTCGAAACCAAAACAACGCTCCTATGGGATTCCCACAAATTCGTACATCTATTATCAGTGCATCTTCTTGGTGAGTTTCTGTTATGACCTAACTGGAGGAGAAGAGAAAGTAGGAAGAAAGCTAGAGGATTAGGGTTTAGGAGAGGAAGAAGAGAGAGGATACCTGGAATAATCTTCTTGTCCACCAAGGAGTAGGGGTTGGGTATTTATGCTCCCACCCAACCCCTAGGGCCGGCCGGCCCCATTGGGGCTGAACCTGTGGTTCAGCCCCTATTCTGATTTATTGTTGGGTTCGGGCTGAACCAGATGGTTCAGCCCGGTTTTCATTCTCCGTCTCCTTCGGCCTTCGCGCGTATTTAAATCCACGGAAACGTAGATCGTCTGGGGGCATGACATTCCCCTCCCCATCAAGAAGCACCTTGTCCTCAAGGTGAAAATCAGGATAGCGCTCCCGGAACTCCAAGAGGTCAACCCACGAATTGTGCGTCTCGAGCATCTGCTTCCATTTGACGAGGATCGTTGGCCGGTACTCAGTGCCGTGTTTTTTCCACTTGGTCATCAGAACTTCTTCAGGTAAGGGCCTCAATTCGCCGCTGCTGGTGGCCTCAGGTAAGATAGGAGTGACGAAAACAGCGTTCCCCAACTTCTTTTTGAGTACTGATACATGAAAAGTAGGGTGAATGCGGGAACCATCCGGAAGCTCCAAAGTATAGGCGACGGGTCCTACCCGCCGAATGATCCTGTATGGCCCGTAGTAGCGTGGGGCCAGTTTCTGATTGGCCCGACGGGCGACTGATAGCTGACGATATGGCTGGAGCTTGAGAAACACCTCATCGCCTTCCGCAAATTCCCTTTCCGTACGGTGCTTGTCGGCTTGGACCTTCATGCGGTCTTGGGCCGCACGTAAATTGTCTCGGAGAATAGCCAATGTCCGATCCCGATCTCGGAGAGCCCGATCTACCGCCGGGAGGGCACTGCCGGCCGGTTCATAGGAGCACAATGTGGGTGGCGGACGCCCGTACACCGCCTCGAACGGAGTGAGCCTGCTGGACGTGTGATAGGAGGTGTTGTAGCAATACTCGGCCCAATGTAGCCACCTGGTCCACGTGCGGGGTTCATCCATGACAAAGCACCGTAAGTATGGCTCTACTCCTCTGTTGAGAACCTCCGTCTGCCCGTCGGTTTGGGGGTGATTGACCGTGCTCATGCGCAGTGTGGTACCCTGAAGCCGAAAAAGCTCCGTCCAAAAATGGCTTACAAAAACTGGGTCCCTATCAGAGATGATGGCCCGAGGAATTTCGTGGAGTCGAACTATCTCTTTGGCGAAAAGTTCAGCCGCAGTTTCCCCGGAATATGGGTGGCTCAAAGCAAGGAAGTGGCCGTACTTGGACAGTTTATCGAACACGACTAGAATGACCGTCTTGCCCTGCGATTTGGGAAGGCCCTCGATGAAGTCCGTGGAGACGATGTCCCAAATCTGGTGTGGGATCTCTAGCGGAGTAAGAAGACCAGCTGGGGAGATCGTCTCATACTTTTGCCGCTGGCAGACATCGCATTCCCTCACGAACTGTTGAACGTCCCGCTGCATCCCCTTCCAAAAGACGTTGGCCTTGACCCGCTGTAAGGTTCGATGGATGCCGGCATGACCACCGGTCGGTGAAGCGTGAAACTCCCGAATCATAGTAGTACGCCAAGGGGACGTGGCCGGTAGAACGAGCCGACCCTGGTAGTAGAGCCGCGTGCCAAGTAAATGATAGCCATCCTCTGTGCCTCGGCCCTGCTGCAGTGCTTCAACAATGGCGCGGAGAACTGGGTCCTGGAGAACCTCCGCCTGGATGTTGTCTAGGGAGGCAATCACCGGCCCAGAGATGTGAGTAAAGGAGCTTTCTGGTATCCGAGACAACGCATCGGCTGCCATATTCTCCTTCCCCTCTTTGTAGACAATCTCATAATCAGACCCCAGAAGCTTCGTCAGCCACTTCTGCTGCAGCGGGGATGCCAACCGTTGCTCAAGAAAATGCTTCAGACTCTGGTGGTCTGTACGGACCTGAAAATGTCTCCCCAGAAGATAGGGCCGCCATAAAGCGACCGCGTGAAGGATGTCGAGCATCTCCTTCTCGTACGTAGAGAGCCCCAAGGTTCTGGGGGCGAGAGCTTTGCTGAAATAAGCAAGTGGCCGACCCTCCTGCATGAGGACCGCGCCGATGCCGACGCCAGATGCGTCCGTCTCCACCACAAAGTCCTTGGAGAAATCCGGAAGTGCTAGCACGGGGGTGGTGGTCATGGCCCGTTTGAGGCCATCGAATGCTTCATCGGCCTCCGCATGCCATCGGAAGGAATCCTTCTGCAGCAACTGGGTGAGTGGCCGTGCTATCTTCCCGTAGTCCTTCACGAACCGGCGATAGTAGCCGGTCAGCCCAAGAAAGCCTCGTAAGGCCCGGATCGTCGTGGGCTGCGGCCAAGTTACCATGCTTTCAATCTTCCTCGGGTCGGCCCGGACCCCTTGAGCGGATACCAAATGTCCCAAGTATTCGACCTCCGCCTGCCCAAAAGAGCATTTGGATCGCTTGGCATACAGCTGGTGTGCCCGCAAAATGTGAAATACATGCCGAACGTGCTCCCGATGCTCCTCCCAGCTCCTGCTATAGACCAAAATATCATCAAAGAAAACTAGCACGTACCGACGAAGCAGTGGTCGAAAAATCTCGTTCATGACGGCTTGGAAGGTAGATGGGGCGTTGGCCAACCCGAACGACATCACCAGAAACTCATAGTGACCGTCGTGAGTACGGAACGCCGTCTTGTGGATGTCTTCGTTCCGCATGCGTATCTGATGGTAGCCTGATCAGAAATCCAGCTTGGTGAAGAGGCTTGCCCCATGCAGCTCGTCTAGCAGCTCCTCGATCATCGGAATGAGAAACTTGTCTTTGATGGTCGAGTGATTCAGTCCCCTGTAATCGACACAAAACCGCCAGGAGCCATCCTTCTTCTTGACCAAGATGATTGGAGAGGAGAACGCGCTGGTGCTGGGTCGGATGATACCGGCGGCCATCATCTCACGTACGCTGCGTTCTATCTCCGTCTTCTGAATGTGGGGGTACCGGTATGGACGAATGTTTGTCGGTTCTGCTCCGGCCTTCAGCTGAATCTGATGATCTCTGAATCGTGCGGGTGGTAAAGAATGTGGTGCCTGGAAGATGTCGTCAAACAGAACCAATAAGTCCTGCAGTTGCTCTGGTTCTGACGTCGACCCAAGAGCCTCTATCCCCCACACCGGGGCCATCATACTACCCTCTTCCTCCATCCTTTGCAGGCTCCTGAGGGATATCTCCTTGAGCGGAGACGACCGTATCCCCTGTAGGCAATGCTCTGTCCCCAGGTGTGAGAACTCCAACGTCATCTTCTCCCAATCAGTGGTTACCCGCTTGAGCTGGCGGAGCCACTGCACGCCCAACACCATGTCCGACCCCCGAATCGGAAGCAGGTAGACATCCGTCCGGCACACATAGCCTTGGAGTCGCAGCTCCACCCCTTTCAGGACCCCTTCGCACCTCAACTTGCTGTCGTCAGCCACCATAACCTGGAAAGAAGCCCCCTTGTCGACTGCATGTCCCGCCTTCTGTGCTGCTGCGGGAGTGATAAAATTATGGGTACTCCCGCTATCGATCAAAATAGTCACCCGCTCGTGCCCCAACTTCCCAACAATCCGTAACGTAAGAGGGGCTGAACACCCTTCCAGGGCCTGGATGGACACCCCAAACTCCGCCAGGTCCAAACCATCCACCTCATCACAGGTAATGAGCTCCTCCTCGTCATCCTCCTCCCTCAGCATGAATACTTGCACCTTTTGGCACTGGTGCCCCGGTGTATACTTTTCGTCGCAGTTGAAGCATAGCCTTTTGTCTTTCTTGGCCTGTAGCTCAGGCCACGTCAGGCGTGTCACTGTCGGCCGTCCTACCTGCGGCTGCTCACGCCGCCCTGCTACTGGTGCTGCTGGTGCTGCGGGAGCGCGTGCTCCCCCCCGATTTCGCTGGCGGTTGAACCGCTCCTCCTGTATCCTGGCTAGACTGATGGCGTCGCTCAGACTGTTCGGCATGTAGGCATGGACCTCATCTCTCAGGTGATCCTTCAGCCCTGAAACGAAACAACTGAGGAGGGTCTTTTCCCCCCAATTGACCCGATTTGCCAGCCGCTCGAAATCCGTGCGATATTCCGTCAGTCCCCTTCTGTCGGAGTTTCTGCAAGGTGGCCTCCACGTCCTCGTATTCCAAGGGCCCGAAGCGGGCCGTAAATCCCTCTACAAAGTGCGCCCACGGCGCGTACCCATAGCTTCGAACGAACCATTGTACCCACTGGTATGCGTCGCCCTCCAAGTGAAACGACGCCAACTGCACCCATTGCTCATTGGGGATCTCTTGGTATGTGAAGAACAACTCGGCCTTTTGTACCCATTCCAGCGCGTCACTACCCCGAAATGTCGGAAAATTCATCCTCGTACGTTTTGGTTGCATAACAGCCCGCTGGTTCGCTCCTCCATTCCTGCCATACCCTGGCTCTAGCCCTGCTGGCCTGAGTGGGTCCGCCACTGGATTCGGCCGACAATAGTAGTCTTGATAATGTTCCCCACCGTATCCCCCTCCCATAAGAGGGTCCTCCTTGTCGTCAAAAACGTGCCTGGGAGGATATCCCCGCCATTGTTCGCCTTGCCCCATCCTCGCCGGAGCCCCTAGTGCCGGCGGCCTGGGGAGGATCCCATTTCCAGCGCCATTTGGACCCCCCCATGTGCAGCGGCGGCCTCCAGCTATGCTCCTGATGTCCAAAAGGGCGGCCGACAGCCACCCCGGCGACTCCACCGCCGGCGGCCACCCCTCCCGGGCCGGTCCACCCCCCGACGACCTGCTGGTGGGGGTTTGGTCCCGGTCCGACCCACGGCCTGGCGGCAGGAACGCCCGCACCTGAGCTTCGCGGAAAAGGCGCCGTCGGCCCTGTAGGGCTCGGCTGCGCCGACGGGCCACCGTGGCCGGCCGTCCAGCCTGTTTCCGGGTTGGGGCCGCTATAGGGCATCATTCCCGAACCTCCCGTGGTGCTTCCGGAGGGAGAAGGTGCCGCATGTGACGATTCCCCTTGTTCCGCCGTTTTCCCTCTTAGGGTTTGCGTTAACAGCGCCTTCAGCTCATCCATGCGTCCTTCCATGCGTTCTTCTAGATTTTTCGTGGAGGTTTTGACTTGTTCTTCGATCCCGGCCACTGAATCCGCCAAGCCGACGTAGTTTTCTTCGATGGTGGCTAAGCGTGCCATCTCCGCCTCCGTGCGTGTCACCATTGTCGCAGGAACGATGCTCTGATACCAAATGTTATGACCTAACTGGAGGAGAAGAGAAAGTAGGAAGAAAGCTATAGGATTAGGGTTTAGGCGAGGAAGAAGAGAGAGGATACCTGGAATAATTTTCTTGTCCACCAAGGAGGAGGGGTTGGGTATTTATGCTCCCACCCAACCCCTAGGGCCGGCCGGCCCCATTGGGGCTGAACCCATGTGGTTCAGCCCCTATTCTGATTTATTGTTGGGTTCGGGCTGAACCAGATGGTTCAGCCCGGTTTTCATTCTCCGTCTCCTTCGGCCTTCGCGCGTATTTAAATCCACGGAAACGTAGATCGTCTGGGGGCATAACAGTTTCACATTTTAGTTTTCATTTCCTCGCGCTTGTAGAAATGCACCATTTTTTTTTTAATTATATTTTGCTCAATTAATTTGCTCTTTTAATTTCCGCAACTGTGTGGATTGTTCGCTTTACATTTTAAATTCTAGCATTTTAATTTGCTTGCAATTACTACTTAATTAGCCGATTTGAACTAATTGTACTAAATTATAATTGTTTGATGAGTATTAATTTCCTACTATTTAATTATTTGCACGTGTGAAATTAATTGCATAATTTATTCATTTGTGTCATGTTAAAGTTGAGAGTTATTGGTGTGAGCATCATTTTCATCGGATTGTGTGTATGCATTCATTCACATATTCATTTAATCGACCCGTAGTTTCATTTGTATTAGTCTTATGATTGTTTGCATTCATATATGCTTGGGCTTTATTTTGATGCATATTATTTCAGTCTATAGGTTCATTTATGACTAGTTATCATCTTCATCCTTCTTCTCTATTGAGGATCCTAAGTTTGTCTATGCTCGATCTTATATAGCCCTCCAAAGAGATCATCATATTGTTACGATGTTCATCCTTGTCCCCAACTCATCGTTCGCATTGATCCTGTTGACCCTTCGACACTATTCGACTATTCTAGGAATGTTGAATACTATGATTATCATTTCTAGGAAGATTACAAGTATAGGTATTATAGAGTCCCCCACTGTTTGATGGTTTATCGAGTCCTGAGTCCTTTAACTATTAGCTCGTGGACATGAAATTCTATTTAGATCAGTTTGAATTATTGTGAGTGTCGTGTCAGGTTTGTGAAACTTAGATTTCTAGGTGAGGCAAGAGCTTAGTGAGATATCATCGAGAGGAACCTTGAGTGAGACCATCTTCGTCCTATCATCAATTAGGTGAAGAGGAAGCATTGATTGTGTTAGAGATATCCGTCGTCTTCCTATATGAATCGCTTCATCGAGCAATTATTTACCATTCGGTAAAGATCTATATCTGTTGTTGAGTATAAGGATTGTTTTGATGAGTTAATGGTGAGGAGAGACATCCAAGAGGAGCCACAACCGCAACTACTTCTAGATTTTATTTCAAACTTTAGTCTGCGATTTATGTAGCAATGAGTGGTCATTGATTAATTTTTGTTAAGTAAACTTTTTAGCTCACTCTTCGTTACGAGCGGTCCCTGAGATCCGCTAGAGTCAATCGAATAGACTTGCACCATGATCGTCCTAGTATGAGTTCTACCCAGCCCGAGGCCATCACCATGCCTACTCTTGTCCTCTTGGACATAAAAGATGGGATACTTAATTCATAGATATCTCACCCGAGTGAGATACATTGTTCGATGAATTGTCTACCATTTTAGTCGGACTCGTACCTTATGGTCCTGAAAAGTGAGTACAAACTGCTTTGTGATCTATAATGATGCATCCTTCCCCCACTCCTTGCGTTGACATATTTATTCCTCGTTCTTAGACTTGTCATTGAGTAATCCACCCACTGACCCTGTCATGACATATTTATTCCTCGTTCTTAGACTTGTCATTGAGTAATCCACTCACTGACCCTGTCATGAGTAATTATTCTTACGAGTTAGTTAGCTGCCCAATTGTGATTACCACACCTAATAACAATCATCGAGATGAGCACTGCCTATTTGAAGAGTTCTATGACGAGGACCCCGTTGAGCCTCTTAGAGAGCCACATGATAAGCTTTTCCCCTTTAGAGACAATCAACACATCCCAGAGTTACACCATGACAATGTCCCAGACATCCATTTGTGTGTTTGTCGCATCTGCGAAGAATTTCTCTATATACCGTATAGTGAGAATTCTTACGAGTCATATCCCCTGGGAGACATTTGGGCGTATTGAACTCATCCTTGTATTGATGTCTCATGAAGCCATTTGTTTGTTCGTCACATACTCGATTAGTATTGGTACACCCCGTTGAAAGAACCTCAGGGTAAACCACCTATTTTTAGATATTTCCACCACTATATAGAGTCCGAACTTAGTGAATCTGTAGGGTTCATTATTTATCATCTGCATCTATTATATTATTTGCATGCCATACTTCACCGTATAATTATATTTGTAGTAGAACTATGTATAAGTCCTATGTAAAGACCCACTTTCTTGGCCCATTAAGAGATTCCTTTCATGTATAAATTAGTCTCATACCTTGGTTTAGAGTTAAGATATCACTCTTTCCTCCTATATATGTACAAATCCTTGTTTTTTTCAAGTTAATGTGAAGTTATAAAAATTATTGTGCTTTGTATTTTACTCTTCTACATGGTATCAGAGCTTCACAATTTCTGACGTAAAACTCTTGCCAATTGTGCACCCTTCCTCTTTGAAACCCCCCGTCTCGTGGCCTTATTGGATTGAGCCCACGAAGCTCGCCTGCTGTGTTTGGAGTTCGCAGTTACGTCGCTTGAGCTCACCAAAACTGCTACTCCAAACAACTGTCCAAAATAAACAACCCCACCCCGCCCTTTATAGGCAAGTCGACTGTTGATGTACGTGCAAACCCTTGTACATGAACTCGCCGACCCCTCTTCTGCTAGTTTGCTCTTCGCCTCAACTCGCAAGTCTCACCGCTTCCCTCCCCAGCAGGAAATGCTGAGTCCTCTCACGCCTGGGTTCTCTGCTTCCTTATGTCCTAGGAATTGCCGACTCCTCTCATGCCTGGGTACACTGCTTCCTCTTCCCGCAGGACTCGCCGCTCCTTCCCGTTGCAAGACTTGCCGCTTCTTCAAATATACACAGCTCTGCGAATATCCCTTCTTTCAATGATTGCTGGAGCCCTCCTACTTAAGCTTGTCGATCCCTGCTTCCAAAGATCGCCTGCCGCTTGCTGGATGCTACAACTTGAGCTCGCCGACCATCTGTTTTCAGAGTCCACCAATACTCCCTTTAAGAGCTCACCAACCCCTAGATATAGACATTGCCGCTCCCGAAATACAGACATCGCCGACCCCTTCCTCCAGCAGTCGGCAAGCCCTTCCTCCAGCAGTCGGCAACCTCTTGTCTTTAGATTGTCCGCAACTTGAGCTCGCCGACTCATTCTTCCTTGCGCTCTCTGATCAATTGGGGACGAATGTTGCGTCCTCCTCACCAAACATTCTAGCGACTCTCACTCCGTCTTTCATCTGTGAAGTCTGCAATGAACTGCGAATTGCTAACATCTCCATCACTCGGAAGAAAAACTTTGTTTAGTGGATGTAGTCCGTGCGCCGAATCCTCCAAATTAAGGGGTTTGCTGCATCATGTGACTTGCAACCTGCCCGTTGAGCCTACCGAACAATGGATTCAGGATGATGGACAGGTTCAATCATGGATTCTGAATTCCATGGAGAGTGAGCCATATCACATGGCTATGCACCGTGACTGCTAAGACCATGTGGGATGACCCTGTTTATACTCCGGGAAGGACAACTGATGCGGGACAGGAGTCCACCTACCCGTCACCTTGGCATCACCACCAAGGGGCCCACCTGGAGTCAGCAACAGACGGCTTTATCAGGCCCGCGGGCCGTACACCCCAACCAGCTCTCCGCCATGGAATCACCACCATGCGGCAGGTTTTTGAGGTCGGGGCTCGATCCCCAGACCCCCTAGCCCCTAGCCGCGACCCTGATGAAAGCCGCCTGGTGCTGACTCCAAGTGGGCCCCCTGGTGGGACTCCAGGGTGGCGGGCAGGTGTGACGCCTGTGCCGCATCATAAAAGTGCACTTTTATGATGCGGGACAGGAGTCCACCTGCCCGCCACCTTGACATCATCGCCAAGGGGCCCACCTAGAGTCAGCACCAGGCGGCTTTATCAGGTCTGCGGGCCGTACACCCCAACCAGCTCTCCGCCATGGAATCACCACCATGCGGCAGGTTGTTGAGGCCGTGGCTCGATCCCCAGACCTCCTATATAAGAGACCTTCACCAGCGCTCTCATCACCAACTGATCCGCGGATCTGTTGGTGATGAGACCGCTGCCGCATGGTGGTGATTCCATGGCGGAGAGCTGGTTGGGGTGTACGGCCCGCGGGCCTGATAAAGCCGCCTGGTGCTGACTCCAGGTGGGCCCCTTGGTGGTGATGCCAAGGTGGCGGACAGGTGGACTCCTGTCCCGCATCAACAACCTTCAACATCTGTTCCATCTCTTTAAGGACCTATAAACAGTCGAACCAAGTTTTGACGGTGACCTGACTTCCTTCATGTTGTAAAACAACACTCTCGTCGAGGTTGGATTCCACACTAGCGTTCTACTTTGGATTTCTCTACCTTACAGGGTCAGAAGGAAGATGTTGGCATAGCGCTGTTGATGGTGCAAATACAATGTTCATGCTAACATCTTATCCCGTTCTACTATTCCCTCTCTCTCAAATGTTTACTCTATAATTTTTAAGGTGGCCCACGGATGTCTCCTTGCCTCCCTCACCTTCCGTACTTCAACACTCTGCTCAGATTTTCCCTCTGTCAACTGTGCACCGTAGAGGTTACAATTGTTATCAGGGTGGTGGGCCCGATGGACGAGATCATTCCAATTGGTCAAACCTTCAGCTATGTATCTATTATAGCCGACCAAATCATATTGGGTTCCCATAGCAACCGCCGAGCCCTCTTCCCCACTCCTCTCTAGTGGTGAATATTCGAAGCACCTCCCGCTCTAACATTTACAACCTGCAAGAGGAACTCTAACATTTATGAGTGCTGCTGGTTACTCAGACTTCTGGCTCCGTTGCATTAATCTCCAACGAAGGTATTGTTAACTCAGATCCTGCGACCGCAGCTAGAACCAAGTCATCCTCAGCCAGAACAAGCCTTTGAGCATCAGGCAGTGCGGGTGGTTACTCCAAGAGTATCCACGCCCTCTCTGTATCCAAGTCAAGCAGCAACGACCTCAGCCTCGAGAAGCTCGGGGGGACTCTCCGAGTGATCACTCTAGCTCGTTAACAGGGTTAGTAGAGGCGATTAAGACCTGTTGTAACTACGCGCTGTCTCCTTCTCTCTCTCTCTCATGCCCAGCATTCCTGTATCTCGGGCAACTCGCAATTATTACACATGCCCGTTCATCCAGGTCCCTTTTTGTATAAATCGCGGACTGGTGTACCCATAAAGGATCGCTAAAACTTGTGTTAGCTCCTCCCTGTTGGTGCGTTTTCAAGTGTGCGTCACTCTTTGTCGCCTTTTTTCGGTTGTCTACTAGTGCGTACTTGTAATAACTCTATAATAGTTTTCAGATAAACAATATTACTTCCCGCAACAAGAGGTTTTTTTCTATTGCGAGAACATCTAGTGTAGCCACTCGCGACATTCTTCTCCTCCCCCTCTTTTCTGTTTGCCATGACTCTTTGTGGCTAGTAGTCGGTTGCTTGCAGTCCTTGATTCCCCCGCTCTTTAAATGATCGTGTTTGAGTGTGAAGGTTGGGGAAATGTTTGGCCCAAAGAGTTCGAACACACGACCTTCAGATCTCAAGCAGTCGAAGAATCCACCACAATGGTTAAGAGGATAACAACCATCGAGTTCGCCCGGCAGTTCCGAACCCCAGTATGAGTTGCAATAGCTAGAGAATAGTTCGAGCAGAAGTACAACCTCCTGCTCGGAATGGTCACGCACCTTGTGAATAGGCAAGCCCCTGTCCAACACGAGATCTTAATACTTGATCAGAGGCTGCTCCTGAGATGCAGGGGCGTGATGAAGAGTTTGCAGCCCAGCGGATGGATATCTTCAGGGAGGCCGCAACAACTCATCCTGGCAGAGCCCTGAATTTTGAGGAAGGATGTGAGTCCAACTCCACTTTCACTGGCTACGTTTGGTTGGAGTCTTCCCTAGTCGGATTCAGGGAACCTTCATACAATCCCTTTCGGACGGGGTCCGATGTAAGCCACACGCCACAACTTTTGATGGAAATTTAGGGAGTAGTTTTATGTGCTGTCCCCTTGCTCCTTTTGTTCTTTCAGGGAGCTAAGAAGGGAGTTGATGTTGAGGTTTGCAACCTCCAAGAAGAGGAAGAACGGCTCAGATGCGCTTTTCCAGATCCGGTAGGGCGCCAACGAGACGCTGAGCCAATATGTAGACCAATTTCTCGAGCAGATCCTGGAGATCCAGGATGTAGATCCGACTCTCTACCATGGCTCGTTCACCTTCGACCTTTGAGAGGGCCTTTTCAAGTTGAAGTGAGTAGGGAAAGGACAAGGTCCTATGGAGAGCTTAGAGAAACGTCCAATCGTTTCATCGAAGGGGATACAACGAACAGGGGGTTCGTCTCCTCTGAGCTAGCACAACAACGGACGAGGAATTCTTTTGTCCACCCTCCAGTGGGACCCGAACGGACAAACTAGTCTCGCTAAGAATTTTAGGCGCTAACATAGCACTGGAGAAACCTCCGCCATTGCCCCTTACACCGTCCCCATTACAGTTTCAACAAATGAGGCTTGTACAAACCCACTTTCCTCAACAAAACAGGAACGCGCCCCTTCCGATTCGAGCAACGACACTGACTTACCCTCAGCAAAGGGGATGATCAGGAAGAGTACATTGACATATGAGTACCTATGTATGAGGTGGTGGAAATTCTTTAGAGGCAGCCGAGTTTTAGGATGCCCCGACCTCTGATGGCTGGTTTCAGAAATAGGAATCAAGAACTCTAAAAAATATCATTGAGATGTGGGGCATAACACAGAGAACTGCAGATCCCTCCGGGAGTTGATAGAGATGCTTCTAAAGGAAGGCAAGCTGAAAGACCTTCTGTTAGGTAAGACTAACGATGCCTCCACCTCCGGGATAGGGAAGGAGGAGGTAGTAGGACCTAATGCACTATGTTGCGAGTGCGTGGAGCAAGATGATGTCGACATCTACAGTAGTATATAGAGCTCAAGTTCCATAGAGTTAAAAGATATCAGTCGGCTTGGCAAGATAATTTGTATTCACGGGGGGCCGACCTCGAATCTTCAAAGAAAGCAAGTCTCAAGCGCCTCCGCATGAAAGAGGTTGCCTCAACTTCACTGAGAGCACTCTAAAGGGGGGAGGTTTCCTTCGGGGAAGAAGATCTCCCAAAGACAACAAATCCGTTCCCTGATGGCTGATGTAGTCGTAATCAAGATAGTCCTGGATAACTCTTCAGTGTTAAGGATTCTGATCGATACCAAAAGTTTCGTGAAAGTGCTTTTCAAGCCGACGTTCGACGTCATGAACATAGGCAAGTCGCTGAAGTCATGCGATGGGTCTCTGTACGACTTCTCAGGAGAAAGGAAAGAAGTCGAATAGAGAGTCAACCTCTTAGTAACCATGTGCGGGGTCACGAGACAAGAAAACTTCATAGTGATCGACGCACCCAGTAACTATAATGTCATTTTCGTGAATATCAAGCAATAGTCTCCACCTTCCATCAAGTGGTTAAATTCCCCTTGGGGGTAAGACAGTTTAGGGTCCGCAACGACCATATGACCGCTAGAGAATGCTGCATCATCTCGGTCAACTTGATTGATGAATACGCCCCTCCTCGAGTTCACGTGGCAACAATGAATGACCATTTCCTCTCTGAAGAGGAATATTGTGGGATCACAGTGTCGTCTGCAGAGATGATGGCAAGTGCTCGACTCATATCCTCGATTGCATTATGAGGATATTTCTACCAGTACCTTTATTTTTCCATGCATTTCCTATTTTCAGCTGTTGTCTTTCGAATATTTATTATACATCTCTGGTTGCTCATAAATTGCTAACATTTTTTTGGTGCGAGGTCTCTTAGATTACATCTGAACCATAGATAATCAGCAACCCCATTGTCATAATTTCCGCTTACCTGTTTCCCCCTTCATTTGAGATCCCCGAATTCGATAATGCTGAGAACCCTAAGCCATTAGTCTTTTTCTACTGTCACCAGAACTTACTTGAACCCCCTCAAATTGTGATCTTCGGATCCAATCTCTTGGGAAGGTCTTTAAGTCTCCGAACCTCTCTACCGACATGAGCTTGTCTTCTTTATTACTACCGTAAAGCCACTACAATTGCCCTCATTTGAGCATCCCACGACTGGGATATGTGTAAGGTCGTGCTGATCTGTCTGATTGCTATAGACTGTCGTGCATCAACAGAGGTGTCGCTATCGCTTCAGTGCCTTTCTGAGGATAAACTCTGATTAATGGATGCCTTAAACCCCTAGACGTCCTTTCAGAGGAGCGCTCTATCTTTGGACACCCATGACCCCGCTAAATGACTCTACCTGAGGAAAACAATACAGATGCCTTATTCCCAACTGGTCCACCATAGTCTTTGGCGGTAGAATCCTTAAGTCGAGTAGTCGATGCCTTAATCCCCCTAGACGTTCTTTCAGAAGAGCGCTTTGTCCTCAGACACTAATTACTCCATTGGACGGCTCTAGTGAAGGAAAGCTCCACTGTTACTTTGTGGCCGATTGGTCCACCATGGCCTCCGCTTCTGATACTCACTAAGTGAGGCTAGAGAGCTTGGTAAAAGCCTCATGTATGGAGGTTACATGGTGCGATCACTCTGGTAGATGTCGCACATGGTCTGGATATCTCTCAAAGTCCATGGTGTCAGGGTGGACATGACACTAAATGTTATATGGTGCGGTCACTCTTGTAGAGGTCACACATGATCTGAATATCTCTCAATGTCCATGGTGTCAGGGGGAACATGATGTTGACAATTATAAAGTGTGGTCACTCGGGCATAGGTTGCACATAGTCTGGATAATCTCTCGCACTAATGTGTGCTCGACATTGATAATATTGACATACAACATACCTATAATGATCACACGAGCTTTTAGTTATTCTCTACCTATCATATCTGTAAGGTATCATAATTCATTACTAACTATAAGGCGCGATAACTCGTATGGAGTACACATACGCTCTGAGAATTTACTCATTATAATCATAAGGCTTTTGGCATAGTCATTATTATACCAGATGAACACTCAGGCTGAGTCCACACCGGGTTATCTATATCTTCTTTGTAATGTTGAAGCTCAGTGCACATACAATAATTATATCATCAAATTTTATATTCTCGAAGTATATTATGCAACACCCTTTCTACTAGCTCGACGAGTCTGGCCAGGACTACGTTACCGAGCTGCAGCCCAAGCCCCCCAATGCCTCTTCGGGCCTGTTTCTCAGCCGCGACACATTGTTGATGCTGGGTCTCAAACCTACAACACTCTTGTTAAGGAGCCTTCAAACCACTTCTCATCTTAATTGATGATGAGGAGTGGTTTAAAGACTCCTTATCAAAGGGGGTTGTGTTCAAGACCCGACCTCAACAATGCGTTGCGGCCGAGAAACAGGCCCAAAGAGGCTTTGAGGTGCTTGGGCTGTGTAACAACCCTCAAATAATATTAAAAAAAGAAGAATTTTAATAAGTCAAGTATATCAATGGCATTTTTGTAAATAACAAATTAGGTTTCCCCTGTATTTCATTCAGTCGAGCCCCCTATCCCGATTAGAAAATTTTCGGCCTAAGGTTTTGTCTCCCGTCACCCGTAGCTGCTCCCGACCCCATCTCCTGCTAGCACCGTAAGCCGCGATTCTTCCCCCTCCCCCGCCGCTCCCGCTCTTGTGCTGACTCCCACAAGCTAACGTCGGTGCCTCCTCTTGCTCCTCCGTCTCTGGCCGTCGACAACTTCCCCCATGCCGCAACATCCAGTTCCCTCCTCCTCTAGGGCTGACGCCTCCTTTCTTTGTCCGACAGTCTCTTCTTCTTCCGAGAAGACGACAATGCTTCCTCTTGCAAGGGGCCGATAACAAGAACCTTGCTCCTTCTCCAAAGGATCGGCTGCCATATTCCCCTTTCCCTCGGATTTGGCCGGTAGCGGCAAGAGGGTCGCCTAAGGTTTTGCTCGTTTCCTCTACTTTGATTTTTGAGCCCGAATTTGGTCTCCTTGGGTAAGAAACTCCTCCAATCTCCTTCATTCAGATTTTTTTCCCTAAAGTATTTTACTATTTTTAGTGCTCCAATCAATGTATTTACGTTGATCCAACTTATGTCCATCGTATACTCGACTAATCACAAATTATTTGTGTTTTCCGGTGCCGCTCATCAGATCTTTGTTGGAGTTACCATAGTGATCTGGAAGTGATTAAACATGTAATCTCACTGCCAACGCGATATGAGCCTGCAGGGTCGCACATAAGAGATGTGGAGAAGTTGGATGATTGACTGTGTTGGTAAAGGTTACCAATCACCGACCTGAATGGGGTTATGGGCAAAGTGTTGCCTTAAAGGATCGTCGGGTTGGGCAAATGTTGCCTTGGAGGACTGGTATGAATAGTCGACCGAAGGTCGACGAGAATCGTCGAAGATTGGTTCTCTGATTCTCGCCGATCGACGAGAATCGTCGAGAATTGGTTCTCTGATTCTCGACGATCGACGAGAATCGTCGACCGCAGGTCGACGGTCGACGAGTATAGTCCACCCCGCGTTCGGCGAGAATCGTCGAGTATTGTACTCTGATTCTCGCCGATCCTAGGTGTTACTCGCCGACTGATTCTCGCCGAATCTGTTTGATGATTCTCGCCGATCGTCGCCGATTCTCGCCGATCGTCGCCGATTCTCGCCGACTGATACTCGCCGATTCTGGGACCCTATTTTTCTGGGTTGTCTGCGGGTAGCGATATACCTAAGTCTATTTATGCCTTTGGTATAAATACACACTTAGGGTTTTCGGGAAACTTGATCTTCTGGCTGATCAAATCGAAACCGGAGGAAGTGTTCCGCCGTTCGTTCGCTCCGCCGATCCCGAATCCCGCCGACGGAAGGGTTCCGCCGCCGTGCTCGCTCCGTCGACCACCTCTCCTCTGGCGATCGTCGCTGGCGTTGCAATCCCTGGCGCGGACCTAGCAGTCCGTGGAAGAGCAAGGTGCGGTCTTTCTCCTTCCCGATAATCCGTGCGACGGATAGATCGGTGTTCTCCCGCTCGTGTGGATTTCTGCAGAGACGTGGACATCATTCCTCGTAGAACTCGCCACCAGCAGGAATACGAAGCTTGGAGCATCTCCGTTGAGTTGTGACTCAACGCCACCGAGGTAATTTTTGCCTAGTTATATGTTAACTTCTTGATTCAACTACCATGGCCCGATCCCATTTCTTTTGGGTTTTCTTGATGTTTTATTCTTCCGCTGCGTGCACAAGTGTTGTGCCATCCTCATAGAGAAACCCAACAGTGGTATCAGAGGGAGGTTCGGCCATGATTGTTGTATTGGAAGTTTTGTTATTCCAGTGCGTGTAAACCTAGGGATTTAGAAGTGTTCTAAATGTCTAGATTTAGTCTTGGTACCCCGCCAAGAACTTCTGGAATTTCGTGGAAATTTCTAATTGTTAGAAATTGTAGTCTCCTTAACAGTAACCATCCCTTGAGTTTGTTTTGGATTTTGAATCCAACATAGAGAGATGAGCTTGTCTACTGCTTTAAGTTGAGTTGTCTTTGCCTTTGTCCAATGCATGTAAATCTGAGAATTTGGAAGTTTCCGGATGTTCAGATTTAGCCCTTCCTTCTATCAAATGTTGATGGTGTCAGGTTGTGCACATAAGGGATGCATGTGGTTTTAGAAATATTGTATTTCCTTGGATGTGCACATTGATCAAATGTTGATCATGGTTAACTGTTAACCTATAATCAAAATCCCTTCATCAAATATTAAGTGTTCGGATGCCTTCCGATGGATGACACTCTTCCTGCCTCGATCGATGAAGTGTGGGCTTGGCAAAGCAAGGTGCATTAATCTATCTTGGTAAGGGTGCGAGCGGATAATTGTGATATCCCACTGTCGACATCGGGTCCAGCTTAACTAGGTGACCTCAAAGGTTGAGTGCCTAGAGGCATAGGGTTGACATGCACCATATGATGGATGCGAGTAAGGAGTTATTCACCAACCATACAAGAATTGCATGAGGATGCAATTGGCAAGCGTTGCCTACCTAAATAACCGCATCGTGAGAGGAAAGCCAAAGCTGACTCATTGTGTTGGTGAAATACGGATCTTGTCCACTAAGAGAGTAGCTCGCATGAACTCTCCGAATTGTTAGTGAGGGCTATCATTTCGAATAAAATAGTGAGAGTGTTTTAATTGAAGTCCAAATTAAAAAAAATTGTATTTGAAATTTTGGTACTGATTTTATTATGCATAAATTATTGTAGAATTCCATGGCAAGTGTTTCACACTCCACTTTGTCTCTGAGAGCCATCCTTGAGAAGGATAAGCTCAGTGGGACAAATTACATGGACTGGTATAGGAACCTGAGAATTGTTCTCAGGCAAGAGCGAAAGCTCTATGTCTTGGAAGAAGAAGCCCCCGAGGTGCCGACCGGGAACTCTTCCCGTGCTGAGAAGGATACTTATAAGAAGTATACTGATGATGCTTTAGATGTCGAATGCCTTATGCTTGCCACTATGAACTCTGAGCTTCAGAAGCAACATGAGAGCATGGGGTGCAAGGAGATTGACGAGCATCTCAAGAAAATGTTTCAAGGGCAGGCTCGTCAAGAGAGGTTCGACGTCACAAAAGCGTTGTTTCAGTGCAAGATGGAAGTTCGAGACTCAGTAGGGACTCACGTACTCAAGATGATTGGGTATATAGAGAACCTTGAAAGGCTGGGTTTTCCTCTTGGTCAAGAGTTGACCACAGATCTGATCCTGCAATCGTTGCCGGACAGTTATGAGCAGTTCGTCTTGAACTACAACATGAATGAAATAGACAAGACACTGCCCGAACTCCTAGGCATGTTGAGAACTGCCGAAATCAATATGAAGAAGGCCAAGCCTGCCAGCCCCATACTGATGGTGCATAAGGGCAAGGGCAAGGCCAAGGGCTCTAAGAAGACGAAGGTGGGACCTAAGTCATACCTTGAGCCCAAGTATTCAGCACTGATGAAAAAGAAAAGCACGGTGAAGGAAGGGAAATGCCACCACTGTGGCAAGGCTGGTCATTGGAGGAGGAACTGTCCTTCATACATTGAAGGTCTGCAGAAATTGAAGGGAGGTATGACTTCCGCTTCAAATGTCTACGTTATAGAGATAAACCTTTCTGCTCCTTCATCTTGGGTATTGGATACCGGATATGGTTCTCACATTTGTACAAATGTGCAGGAACTGGGAAGGAGAAAATTGCTGAGTAAAGGGGAGGTGGACCTCCGCGTCGGCAATGGAGCAAGAGTTGCTGCTGTAGCCGTAGGAGTTTACCGTCTTTTTTTGCCCAGTGAGCTTGTAATAGAACTAGATAATTGTTATTTTGTTCCGGCCATAACTAGAAACATTATATCTATTTCATGTTTGGACATGATTGGATTTTCTTTTATAATTAAGAACAACTGTTGTTCTATATTTAAGAATGATGTTTGTTATGCTGTAGCCCAATTGTTTAATGGTCTTTATGTTTTGAACTTGGACCATCTGATCTGTAATGTAGAAAATAATAAAAGACTAAGAACAAATGACTCGAACCCTACATTTCTCTGGCATTGTCGTTTGGGCCATATCAACGAGAAGCGCATATCCAAACTCCATAGAGATGGACTTTTGGACTCATTTGATTATGAATCATTTGAGCGATGCGAATCTTGTCTGTTAGGCAAAATGACTAAAGCTCCTTTCACTGGTTATACTGAGAGGGCTGAGGATCTCTTGGGTGTTGTACATAGTGATGTATGCGGACCAATGAGTTCCATGGCTAGAGGTGGGTATTTCTACTTTGTTACATTTACTGATGATTTCAGTAGATACGGATATGTGTATCTTATGAAGTGCAAATCCGAGACCTTTGAAAAGTTCAAAGAGTTCAAGAATGAAGTAGAAAACCAGTTGGGTAAAAGGGTTAAAGCACTCCGATCTGATCGAGGTGGCGAATACCTGAGTCATGAGTTCCGTGATCATCTGAAAGAGTGTGGTATTGTATCACAGCTCACTCCACCTAGAACACCACAACATAATGGTGTGTCTGAGAGGAGAAATCGTACTCTGTTAGACATGGTACGTTCGATGATGAGTCATGCAGACTTGCCTGTTTCCTTTTGGGGTTTTGCTTTAGAGACTGCTGCAATGACATTGAATCGCGCTCCAACGAAAACGGTTCTGAAGACACCATATGAGATATGGACTGGGAAGCGTCCTAGTATGTCGTTCATTAAAATTTGGGGTTGTGAGGCATACGTGAGACGTCAAATGCCTGACAAGCTGGAACCCAAATCGGATAAATGTTATCTGGTGGGATATCCTAAGGAAACGAAAGGGTATTACTTTTACCTACCGTCTGAGGGCAAAGTGTTTGTCGCAAGGACTGGTGTCTTCTTGGAGAAAGAGTTCTTATCAAGAAAGACTGAAAAGGTAGAGCTTGAAGAAGTTCAAGAACCACATGTAATGAATGAACCAGAATTGGATTCTGAGACAGGACTACAAGATGTTGTAGCTAGAGAACCTGCTCAGGGAACACAAGTCCTACGTAGATCTGGTAGACCGAGGTTTGAGCCTGAGAGATATGGATTTCTCGTGTCTCAAATAGGTAATGTGTTGCTTATGGATCATAATGATGAACCAGCAACCTACCAAGAGGCTATGAATGGACCAGACTCCGACAAATGACTTGAGGCTATGAAATCCGAAATGGACTCCATGTATGCAAACCAAGTTTGGAACTTGGTGGAACCACCTGAAGGGGTACGACCCATAGGGTGCAAGTGGGTCTTCAAGAAGAAGACCGACATGGATGAGAATGTACAGACATTCAAAGGGCGACTGGTGGCTAAGGGTTTCAAGCAAATTCATGGTATTGACTATGATGAGACTTTTTCCCCTGTTGCCATGGTAAAGTCCATAAGGGTATTGCTTGCTATTGCTGCGTATTATGACTACGAGATCTGGCAGATGGATGTCAAAACGGCTTTCCTTAATGGAAACCTCTTTGAGGAAGTGTATATGACACAACCCGAGGGTTTTGTATCCCCAAATGAAGCCACTAAAATATGCAAGCTGAATAAGTCCATCTATGGACTGAAACAGGCCTCTCGAAGTTGGAATTTTCGTTTTGATGAGAAAATCAAAGAGTTGGGTTTCATCAAGAATGAAGATGAGCCTTGTGTTTACAAGCGAATCAGTGAGAACATTGTTGTCTTCCTGATATTGTATGTAGATGACATACTATTGATTGAGAATGACATTCCTACCCTGAAAGTTGTTAAGAACAACCTAGGGAACTGCTTTTCAATGAAGGATTTGGGTGAAGCGACTTATATACTTGGTATTAAGATTTATAGAGATAGATCGAAGAAGTTGCTGGGTTTGACCCAGAGTACGTACATCGAAAAGGTGTTGAAGCGGTTCAACATGCTTGAGTCCAAGAAAGGATTTTTGCCCATGTCTCATGGTGTGAATCTCTCCAAGGACCAGTGTCCAAAGTCTTGTGAAGATAAGGACCGCATGAAGTTGATTCCATATGTTTCGGCAATTGGATCAATCATGTACGCGATGTTATGTACTCGACCCGACGTCTCCTTTGCTTTGAGCATGACCAGCAGGTTTCAGTCAGACCCCGGTGAGTGTCACTGGATTGCAGTTAAGAATGTCCTGAAGTACTTGAGAAGGACTAAGGATGTGTTCTTGATGTATGGTGGAGAGGAAGAGCTCGTTGTAAGTGGTTACACAGATGCCAGCTTCCAAACTGATAGAGATGACTCCAAGTCTCAGTCAGGTTTTGTGTTTTGCCTGAATGGAGGAGCTGTGAGCTGGAAGAGTTCCAAGCAAGAGACAGTTGCTGATTCTACAACAGAGACCGAGTATATCGCCGCAGCTAATGCGGCGAAGGAGGCTGTATGGATTAGGAAATTCATCAGCGAGCTAGATGTAGTTCCTAGCATTGTTGGTCCCGTAGTTCTCTACTGTGATAACAATGGTGCAATTGCACAATCTAAGGAACCTAGATCCCATCAGCGCTCCAAGCACATACTTCGGCGGTTTCATCTTATTCGTGAGATTGTCGAACGAGGAGATGTAAACATTTGCAGAGTGTCGACTGAGGAGAATATTGCGGATCCACTGACAAAGCCTCTCGCGCAGAGAAAACATGATGGTCATACTAGATCGATGGGTATACGATACCTAAATGATCAACTCTAGTGAGAATCTTGTGGATTGTATGTAAACTTGTATTTTGTTGGCCATTTGTTCATATGATGAACAGTGTACCTAGTTTTTCTCTTACAATTAATGACAAGTTCTTTTATTATGAGTTTTTCTATATGATAGTTAAATGTTAACATAATAGATACCCTTAGAATGTTCGCTTCCATGGGACATCAAGTACGTGACTTGAATGTGAGAGCCTATGATTTATTTGAAGCTTCATTCTTAAAAGGTCCCTGTTCGAGTATCATCATAGAAGCTAAGGGTGATGATGATGCATGAAGGCTAGCACGTGCGTTGACTGATGACCGGTTCTCACAGGTCATGATATTGTGATATCAAGTCATCACGTGGGTACTTGTTAGTGAACAAGTTGTACTGGACAGACCCAACCTGAGACTACTCTGTGGATTGTCATCCAATCGTGTCACGAGTAGGTCTCAATTGACAATGGTGTTGTGGTCCTTTGACCTGAAGTCATAGCATTCATCGAGTGAGGAAGAGCGTGCTTTGATGCCATCTAAAGTCTTCCTTGAGAAAGGTTGATGATAAGGGTGGTTGTTGGGCATGTTACGAATCATTTGGGTGTTTGTGTGTGAGCAGATATGAGATTTGTCCTCCTGTATGACAGGAGTTGCATCCATGGGCCCCTTGATGGAACTGGACTGAGAAATGCATGACCATGCTTGGTTGAGTCAATATGTGATATTGGACTCACCATTCTCTGGAAGTCCGTCCTGAATCAAGAAACTTGGATTGAGCTATTACGAGGGTGACACGGTCCATGCCTCTAGTTCTTTCCGGATGTAAGGGACAAAGGGACAAAGACAACACTGATACATTGGTCATAAAGGCTTATGAGTTATAAACTCTTATTGCTTGGGGAGCAATGATGCATTGCTAGATGCCGCTCATTGTTTGTGAGGTTTTTGTTTTGATACTTTCAAGATCAAGTGGGAGTCTGTTGGAGTTACCATAGTGATCTGGAAGTGATTAAACATGTAATCTCACTGCCAACGCGATATGAGCCTGCAGGGTCGCACATAAGAGATGTGGAGAAGTTGGATGATTGACTGTGTTGATAAAGGTTACCAATCACCGACCTGAATGGGGTTATGTGCAAAGTGTTGCCTTAAAGGATCGTCGGGTTGGGCAAATGTTGCCTTGGAGGACTGGTATGAATAGTCGACCGAAGGTCGACGAGAATCGTCGAAGATTGGTTCTCTGATTCTCGCCGATCGACGAGAATCGTCGAGAATTGGTTCTCTGATTCTCGACGATCGACGAGAATCGTCGACCGCAGGTCGACGGTCGACGAGTATAGTCCACCCCGCGTTCGGCGAGAATCGTCGAGTATTGTACTCTGATTCTCGCCGATCCTAGGTGTTACTCGCCGACTGATTCTCGCCGAATCTGTTTGATGATTCTCGCCGATCGTCGCCGATTCTCGCCGATCGTCGCCGATTCTCGCCTACTGATACTCGCCGATTCTGGGACCCTATTTTTCTGGGTGGTCTGCGGATAGCGATATACCTAAGTCTATTTATGCCTTTGGTATAAATACACACTTAGGGTTTTCGGGAAACTTGATCTTCTGGCTGATCAAATCGAAACCGGAGGAAGTGTTCCGCCGTTCGTTCGCTCCGCCGATCCCGAATCCCGCCGACGGAAGGGTTCCGCCGCCGTGCTCGCTCCGTCGACCACCTCTCCTCCGGCGATCGTCGCTGGCGTTGCAATCCCTGGCGCGGACCTAGCAGTCCGTGGGAGAGCAAGGTGCGGTCTTTCTCCTTCCCGATAATCCGTGCGACGGATAGATCGGTGTTCTCCCGCTCGTGTGGATTTCTGCAGAGACGTGGACATCATTCCTCGTAGAACTCGCCACCAGCAGGAATACGAAGCTTGGAGCATCTCCGTTGAGTTGTAACTCAACGCCACCGAGGTAATTTTTGCCTAGTTATATGTTAACTTCTTGATTCAACTACCATGACCCGATCCCATTTCTTTTGGGTTTTCTTGATGTTTTATTTTTCCGCTGCGTGCACAAGTGTTGTGCCATCCTCATTGAGAAACCCAACAATCTTTTGGTGGAATCTCTCCAAAGCCCTCTCCGATTTATGCTTTCCGTCACCTAAGCGCCGCCAGATCCTTGTTTCTTCGTGGTTTCTCCTCTCCCCTCATCTTTGAGTGAAGTAAATCTCTAAACTCGCTCTTGATACAGTTGTGGAATGAATAATTGTCTGTGGTAGCGTATGAATTTCACTTATATCAATGTCATCTATGTTTGTGCTTAAGCAGGTCTGAAACAAGTTTCTGGATATTTGCTTACGCCGCTTGACCGCCTCCGTCAGTTTCAACTTTCTTAAGGCATGTAGAGTTCCCTCTCTCTTGCAATCATTGAACTTAAATTAATGTCTGTTTTTAAGATTTTATGACTTCATTTTTTTGAAAACATGTTTCGTCAAATAAATTTAGATCTTGAATGCCTAAATTGACTTATTAGTAGTTTGACATTTCACGTATTTGGAATAACACGAGTTGTGAATGTAAATGATGGTTATTTGGATATCCACTTAGATGAATTGCACTCCATTTGATGGATAATTGCAACACTAGTAGATCTTTTTAATCTTGGTCATTAATTGTTATAATGATAAATGTTAAGATTTCTTGCTAGCAAATAGATGAATTGTGTTTGATATAAAATGTTTGGATTGTACACATGTTTACTTGGAAGATAATCGTGTCTTGCAATGAATTAATTTAATTGAATACTTGTTATACTAGAAAATGATGCATAATAATCTTATCACTCGTGAATAATTAAACCCCCCAAAGTATAAAACTCGCTATCTAGTTTCTTTTGTGTCATCAAATCTTATTTTTTTATGTCTATCTGGTTGTAAGACTTGAGTAAAGTTCGTTTCATGATCTGATTTTCTCCTTTGACATAAATTCGTGTCTGTTAAAATCACAATGTATGAATATTTTGTATTGTTTAATTTCCTGCACGCATTTTTGCGTTGTAAATTCTACTCTTATATGTCTAAATCGATAAATTAGTAACATGTCTCGATGAGCTAGGAATTACTGAATTTTGAGCCCTTAAATTCATTAAAGTCATAAACAATCATTGAAAGGTGGTGTTGAATTGATGTGATGGTTTGACTCGAGTATCTACTTGACTTATAATGGGAATCAATGATTGACCATAGCAAACACAAATTTTCTGATAAATCTTGCATTTAAGTTTGTATTAGAATCATGTGCATCAAATTAAAACAGTTACACTTTTCACTGACTACAACTTATGTCATTACATGATCGAATCTATGCTATACTGCGAAGTAGTCTAATAATTCTTATTATTTCTGCTTGTCTCACTTGCTTATCTTGTTAGCTTCGCTTCATTAAAACTGATACTCAAATATTTCAGTTTTCCCTGCTCTTATTTTATTTTATTTTGCTCCTGCTTATTTCAATGTTCTGAGGTTTTTTCTTCTTGTTTTGTAATTTGCCTTAGCGTTCGTGACTGTGCAACCTGCTTCCTGAGCCTGATCTGCGTCCAGCTCCAACTTCTGGAAGTTTATCTTCTTGCCGTATCAAGTTCTATGTTTATGTTTCATTTCATTTACTGTCGAATTTTTTTTATGTAATAATTACAGTCAGCCATTCACTGTTATCATGAATAATTGCTAGGATAATAAGCTATGTACTAGAATTTAACATTAGTGCATGTTCATTTTCATTGGGATTGTCATTGCGTGAAATTGTACCAGTATTCTTGTATCATGGTTTTTTTTGTTAAAATACATGTGCACATATTTTCCACTACTATATTTTAAAGCTTTCTCATAAAAACAACTATTTTCCTTTAAATTAATTATTTTTAAACTAATTATTAGTATCTCTGCTCCTGCCTAACAAACATGGATTTTCTTTCCGCCCATGCCCGTGACATCACGACCCGCCCGAAGCACACTCTGATCTTTTCTTTAGACTGGCCGTGACAAGCTGTAGCCCGGTAATGTAGTCCTGGCTAGACTCACCGAACTGGTGGAAAAGGGCGTTACAATAAAAAGTGTAACGACCTTTCCACCAGCTCGGTGAGCCTGTCCAGGACTTTGTTACTGGGCTATAGCCCAAGCACCCCAAACCTCTCTGAGCCTATTTCTCGTCCACAGCACATTATTGAGGTCGGGTCTCAAATCCACTACCTCCTTAATCAGGAGCCTTCAAACCACTCCTCATTACCAATTGCTCAATTGGTGAGGAAGATTGGTTTGAAGGCTCCTTATCAAGGAGGTTGTGGGTTCGAGACCCGACCTCAATAATGCGCGCGACCGAGAAACAGGCCCGGATAGACTTTGGGGTGCTTGGGCTGCAACCCGGTAATGTAGTCCTGGCCATGCTCGCTGAGCTGTTTGAGAGGGCGTTAAATATTAATGAGGACATCTTATTATTACTTGTAGTGCACGCGATTACTATCTAAACACTCAACGACAACTGTTAAATAGTCCTAGCCAGGCTCGCTGAGCTCGTGCTGAGAATATATCCAGTTGATGGTCTATTTGGGCTTATTTCAAGTCGGATTGAATGTTACTCATTCATAAGGCGACCATCAGTCAAGTGTTTACACTCCCCACATAACAGAGGTATGCCGTTATTTGATAAGTATTTCAATATATACATAAAACAAGTGTTTGTAGGACAGATACTTAAATCACGAGGAGCAGGGATGAAGAAATCGATCTTTCATTAATTCGATAAAATATATAGACATAGAGGTTGCAGTTACAAAACATATCCCTCGCGGTCACTCGGAATGAAAAGAAATTACAAAGTCATATACTCCTCAGAGCTCGCCAGTCTTGTGCACGTGCTCGCAACCTTCATTTTCTTTTTCTTGGGTTGAGGCTCGAAGGTACTTGGGGTGTCGCCGCTCAAACCGGTCTCGGTTCTAGGGGACAAGCTTTCCTCCCTTTCTCCCTCCGAGCGGGCGGTGTAGTCGATCAAACCGGTCTCGGTCCTAGGGGACAAGCTTTCCTCCCTTTCTCCCTCCGAGCGGGCGATTTATTCCCATCATCCACATTTGCTTTAGCAGCCTCACCCTCCGAGGCGAAAATTTTAGCAGTTCTATAGTCTATGTAGAGGGTCGCATAATCAATGTCAACGAAGTCCTCTTGGGAATTCTTCTCCCTTAAAAGGTCAAGAATAAGTTTTGCCGACGCCTTGCTAGTTTGCAATATGGCATGCCGATACTTCCAGTTCTCGAAGGTAAGGGCAGTCTGGACGACATATAGTAAAAGGGTAGCTAGCACGAACAAGTATATGTAACCGCCGTTACTTAAAAGTTCTTTTTTGTATCTTCGACTTTGCGCACAGTTGGATATTCCGCTTCAATGCCTTATCGAGGCCGCACCAGGCCATGTGGTTGTACGCAACCACACGTAATATTGTTGCTTCCACCTTTTGAGTAACAGCAGCCACAAGAACCTCAGTCAGCTCCCGAAGGTTCCCCTTGCCAAATACGACAGTCGAGACAGCAGGAGCTTGTGACTTCACCTTGTTATCTTCCCACCAAGAGGGGAGGTCTATGCTAATGATAACTAATCTTCCTTCGGGGTCCCATTGCATCAGGGGATTACCCACAACATCAAGGAGGTCCTCCCCCAGACCAGAGAAGGCGAACGCTTCGCCCTCGCTTGCAGGAGTCTTTGCGGGTTTCCTCCTTGATGTAGAAGTACTCCTGCCACCTTCCGCGCACACGACTTCCCTCTTCTACTATTATAGGCACCTCTTCTTGCCCGTATTCAGGATGTTCCTGGTAGGTTGGCGCGGTCTCTCCATAGTGACCATCAAAAGGACTGCAAAAGAAACAAAGTCAGCATTGTAAAGTAAGTGCAGTTATTTACTTTACTAACCGCTTATACTTGCAATCTTAAATAGAAATATCCATTATTTCTTGCACTTGCGAGACGTAGTAGTCCACATCTAAGGGGACGTGGTGGAGGAATTCAACCATCCGCCTCACCTCCCCTGTCAACGCGGACTCTTGGAAGGCGTATTTGCTTCACGAGTACAGAATCGTAGAGTGACCGCCGATGTCTCCCTTGAAGAATGCGAACCTCCCTTGTAAACTGTGTTGGACTTTGTTTTTTGTTGACCGAGTCAATATTTGTATTTTAATATTATTTTATGTATGAGTAATTAATAGGAGAGAGAGTGTTTATTAAATAGGAGAGAGGTGGTTGTTTTTGTTAGCCTATAAATATGCATGTATGTAGTTCATTTGAGCTTGATGAGATAGTGAAATTTCCTCCCTCATTTTTGTTTTTCGTTTTGAGAGAGGAGCGCCGCAGCGCTTGAGCGTATCGGGTTGTGCGGCCTGCAGGAGAACTAGCCGACCGACTTGGTGATCTCGCCGTGAGAGAAGGGGCTCGCGGGTTGTGATCTCGCCGCGCGACTAGGTTGGTCTCGCGGGTTGTGAGCTCGGCGGTTTGTGAGTTGATCTCGCCTGTGCCCGCTCGCGGAAGGGGTGCAAATCGCGGGGAGTGGTCCACTCGCGGGAGGTGGTACAACTCGCAGTGGAGAGCCATCTCGCCGGCGGTCTCGACGCGAGAGAGGAGTTGAGCTCGCCGACCGTAGAGGAGGAACTCGCCTAGTAGCCGCAACCATGTATTGTGTTCTCGTCGTGCGAGAAGGTTCTCGCCGGGCTGCTAACCGCGCGGGTATCCGGTTTGAGAGGGTGGTCTCGCAGGTTACATTTGGTTGTATTTGGTGTTAAGTGGAATCGGTTTGTGGAGTTGAGGCTGTGCGGGAACCCATACACGTTTCCAACAAGTGGTATCAAAGACAGGTTCCGAACCTTGGAAGTTGCTCGGAAGAGTTGAAGTCTTGAAGTGATGGAGATGGGTGGTGCTATGCCAGGACAAGTTCCCAAGTTGACAAATACGAACTACGACAACTGGAGCATCCAGATGAGGGTGCTACTTGATTCAAAGGAGTTGTGGGAGATAGTCGAGGATGACTATGAGGAGCTTACTACAGAAGCGGAGGCGGCATTGACTAACGCTCAGAGGACAACGTTGAGGGAGTCCAAGAAGAGGGACAAGAAGGTTCTCTTCTTACTATATCAAGGCGTCGATGAGGCGACGTTTGAAAAGATCTCAGATGCGACTAGCTCGAAGGAGGCATGAGAGGTGTTGCAACGCTCCATGCAAGGTGTTGATAAAGCTAAGAAGGTGAAGCTGCAATCCCTTCGAGCTCAGTATGAAGTGATGAAGATGCAGAGTTCAGAGAAGGTTGGAGATTATGTGACCCGTCTGCGGACGCTCACGAATGAGATGAAGAGGAATGGAGAGACGATAGATGACGTAAGCTTCATGGAGAAGCTCTTACGCTCTATGTCAAAGAAGTTCCGGCATGTGGCGGTGACGATTGAGGAATCGAAGGATCTTACTTTGATGACTGTGGATGAACTAGTTGGATCTCTACAGGCTCATGAGTACCGCATGCCACAAGACGAGGAGTCAAGTGGCTTGGTAAAGCACTCCAGTCGCAGTTGAACTTTGGAGAGAGCTCTGGAAGAGGAGGAGGCCAGCGTGGTCGTGGCTACCAAGGAAGATGTAGAGGAAGAAGAGGAGGAAGAGATCAAGGAAGAAATTCCTACCACCAAAGAGAGGCGGAGCAACCTCATGGTGGGAGGCAAGAAGTAAGAGGAAGAGGTAGAGGCAAAGGAAGAGGTCAAGGAAGAGGCCAGGGAGATATGTCCCAAATACAGTGTTACAACTGTAACAAGTTTGGGCATATGAGCTATGACTGTTGGACACCGAAGAAGAAAGAGGAGGCCAACCATTACGCAGAAGCAAGCAATACTGGTGGCGATCCGATGATGTTCCTAACCTACAGAGGAGCTGAAGGTGGGAGGAATGGAGTATGGTACTTGGACACAGGTGCAAGCAACCACATGTGTGGAGAGAAGGAACTGTTCACCAGCCTCAAACCAAATGATGGTGAGGTCAGTTTCGGTGATGTTTCGAAGATATCAGTGGAATGAAGAGGAATGATTGCGGTCACCTTAAATGACAAGGAGGTGCACCTCAATGACGTATTCTATGTGCCAGGCTTGAAGAGTAACATCTTAAGCCTTGGACAGCTGGTGGAGAAAGGTTACTGCGTGCTGTTGAAGGATGGGTCCTTTGTCATGAAGGACCATCAAGGGAGAGAGGTAGCAAAGATAAAGATGATGACGAATCGTCTCTTCACACTGAGGATGGATGCCAGGGAGACGGTGTGTCTCGCGAGGACGGAGGAAGAAGAGGAAGCATGGTTATGGCACCATAGGATGGGCCATCTGGGGTTCACTGGGTTGAAGTTATTATCTCATTCCAAGATGGTGGAAGGACTGCCTATGATCTCGCCTTCACAGGAGGTCTGTGAGGCATGTACCAAGGGGAAGCAGAAGAGGCAAACGTTCGAGGGTGGCAAGTCCCGAAGAGCGAGAAGGCAACTTGAACTAGTTCATTCGGACATAGCTGGTCCGTTTGAGACTACCTCAGTAGGTGGGAGCAAGTACTACATCACCTTCACCGATGACTTCAGTCGGAAGTGTTAGGTGTATTTCTTAAGAGAGAAGGCTGAGGCCCTTGACAGGTTCAAGGAGTTCAAGGCGATGGCGGAGAAGGAAAACGGTCAATCATTGAAGGTGCTGAGGACAGATAGAGGTGAAGAGTACACCTCTAGGCTGTTTGATGATTTCTGCAAAGAATGGGGGTTCTCACATCAGTTGACGGCGGCGTACTCACCTCAGCAGAACGGAGCCGCGGAAAGGAAGAACTTGACCATTATGAACATGACAAGAAGCATGGTGAAGGGAAAGGGGTTGCCAAAGAAGTTCTGGGCGGAAGCAGTACAGGTTGCTGTGTACTTACTAAACCGATGCCCCACAAAGAGTGTGAAGTTCATGACTCCGTTTGAAACATAGAGTGGATGGAAGCCGAGCGTGAAGCACTTAAGGGTCTTCGAATGTGTAGCTTATGCTTATGTCCTGGACCAGAGAAGGAAGAAGCTAGATGACAGAAGTGAGAAGTGCATCTTTGTGGGCTACGTTCCGATGAACAAAGCTTACAAGTTGTACAACCCAGTGACGAAGAAGGCTATAATCTCAAGGGACATCGTGTTTGAGAAAGATAGCTGCTGGAGCTGGGATGAAGCGGTGAGGAGCATCAAGGGATGTTCTTTGATGATGATGAAGAGGAGGATGGTCAGGAAACCGAAGCTGAGATGAGTGGAGAAGTGCCACCATCACCACCGAGTGGAGAGTCAGGGGGAGCTCTCACCCCCTACTCAAATGGAGCGAGTGCTAGTGGAGGCAGATCTGGTGGAGCTAGCACCAGCGGAAGCAAAGATGATCGTCCTTAACCTAGGATGAAGAGGTTGGATGAGATTTATGAGGAGACGGCACCGACATTTAACAATTTTTCTTTATATTGCCTCGTAGCAGATTGTAAGCCGCACTCTTACGATGAAGCTGCCCAAGAAAAAACATGGAGGAAAGCAATGGATGTGGAGATAGCATCCATCAAGAAAAATGACACTTGGAAGTTGGTGGATCCATCTACTGGCCACAAACCCCTTGGGTTGAAGTGGGTCTATAAGGTGAAAAAGAACAAAGATGGAAGCGTAGAGAAACACAAGGCAAGACTAGTCGTAAAGGGCTACCGACAAGTCCAAGGAGTGGACTACGATGAAGTATTTGCCCCAATAGCGCGGATTGACACTATCGGGTTGATCATCGCACTGGCAGCTCACCATGGATGGAAGATCATGCAGATGAATGTTGTATCTGCTTACCTGAATGGCTACCTGGAGGAAGATGTGTACATCGAACAACCCCCAGGATATGTGGTGAAAGGGCAAGAGTGGAAAGTGTGCAAGCTGGACAAGGTGCTGTATGGGCTGAAGCAAGGAGCCCGCGCTTGGAACGGGAGGATAGATGCGTACCTCCAGAAACATGGCTACATGAAGAGCCCTCATGAGTATGCCCTCTACACAAAGGTTGTGAAGAACGACGACATAATGATCATATGTCTATACGTAGACGATATGATATTCACTGACAACAACCACTCCATGTACGAGGAGTTCAAGAGGATGATGAAGAAGGAGTTTGAGATGACGGATCTGGGAGAGCTCAACTACTTCTTAGGCGTGGAGGTGCAACAAAGACAAGATGAGATCTTCATCTCACAGAAAAAGTACGCTGAGGAGATCTTGAAAAAGTTCAGGATGGAGGATAGCAAGACTATCTCCACTCCCGCTGATCCGGGGTCAAAGTTGAAGGACTCGAAAGAGGGAGCGGTAGACTCCACTTTATTCAAGAGCTTGGTGGGGAGCCTACGCTACCTGACCTTCACCCGACCCAACATCATGTACGCCGTTGGAGTCGTTAGCAGGTATATGGAGGAACCGAAGCAGGACCACTTCACGGCTGCGAAGAGGATCCTGAGATACGTGAATGGTACGAGAGGTCATGGACTGAAGTATTCTACTGGAGAGGAGTTGAAGTTGGTTGGGTACTCCGACAGTGACTACAATGGTGACATGAATGACCGGAAGAACACTTCCGGGTACGCTTTCCATGTGGGAACATGGGTGTTCTCATGGAGCTCGAAGAAGCAAGCAACAATTGCTTTGTCATCGTGTGAAGCAGAGTATATAGCCGTAGTAGCTTGTACCTGCCAAGCAATTTGGCTAAGGAACCTCTTGGAGGAGCTACATCAGCCGCAGGATGGCCCCATGACAATGTACGTTGACAACATGTCAGCTATGAAGCTCGCGAAAAATCCTGTGCTACATGCGCGTAGCAAGCACATCGAGACGAGGTACCACTTCCTCCGTGAGCAGGTGGAGCAGAAGATGGTTGAAGTTGTGTATTGCCCAACCGGAGAGCAGATTGCGGATATTTTCACAAAAGCTTTGAAGGTGGAGACGTTCCTAAGGCTCAATGACAAACTCGGCTTGTGCTGCCAAGTTTGAGGGGGAGTGTGTTGGACTTTGTTTTTTGTTGACCGAGTCAATATTTGTATTTTAATATTATTTTATGTATGAGTAATTAATAGGACAGAGAGTGTGTATTAAATAGGAGAGAGAAAGTGGTTGTTTTTGTTAGCCTATAAATAGACATGTATGTAGTTCATTTGAGATTGATGAGATAGTGAAATTTTCTCCCCCATTTTTGTTTTTCGTTTTGAGAGAGGAGCGCCGCAACTCTTGAGCGTATCGGGTTGTGCGGCCTGCAGGAGAACTAGCCGACCGACTTGGTGATCTTGCCGCGAGAGAAGGGGCTCGCGGGTTGTGATCTCGCCGCGCGACTAGGTTGGTCTCGCGTGTTGTGAGCTCGGCGGTTTGGGAGTTGATCTCGCCTGTGCCCGCTCGCGGAAGGGGTGCAGCTCGCGGGGAGTGGTGCGCTCGCGGGAGGTGGTACAACTCGCAGTGGGGAGCCATCTCGCCGGGCGGTCTTGGCGCGAGAGAGGAGTTGAGCTCGCCGGCCGTAGAGGAGGAACTCGCCAGGTAGCCGCAACCGTGTATTGTGTTGTTCTCGCCGTGCGAGAAGGTTCTCGCCGGGCTGCTAACCGCGCGGGTAGGCGGTCTGAGAGGGTGGTCTCGCAGGTTACATTTGGTGGTATTTTGTGTTAAGTGGAATCAGTTTGTGTAGTTGAGGCTGTGCGGGAACCCATACACGTTTCCGACAAACTGTGAATCTTATTGGGAAGGTTGATAACCTGCATCTTCTCCGAGCCAAATTACACTTTTCCCCCGGCTCCTGCGCACCCATAAAAGAGGTTGTGGAAAAACTCTAAATTAAATTTTTTTTGCTCCGTTCTAATATATATGATGGAGGTAGTGGATGCCATAACATTCGGCGGTAGCTGGCTGGGTACTACTCCGAAGTAATTCAGTATCCTAACCATCTCAGGGAAGATGAGGACAGTCCATCCAGAGTCAAAGTGATCAAAGGGCAGGACGATCTCATCATTATGCACAGTGGTCAACCTCTCCCCGCCTGCGGGTAACTGCACCAAGTATTGAACATTGATCGGATGCCGCGTTAGAAAGTAGGCAACGCCCTGATCGGATTTGGTCGGAATATCCGGTTCGTAGGACAGGAAGGTGAACACGCAACGAACTCGCTTTGAAACCATTGCTCGTAATTAACTGCACTAGCTGGCTCAGTTCTCTCACGCAGATCAGGTACGTAATGAGAGGAAGGCACCCCCTATTTATAGGCGAACTGCTGTACTTAGCCTCGAAAGCTAAAGCGCTAGCAGTCTCAAGCTCGAACGGTCACTCCCCTAGCATCTGCCCCCTCCCAAGGTTTTTCGGCAAAGCAAAGCATAAAAGAACAGGGCAAGTATCTACATCAAGCAGATCCGACCGCCATAGTACTAGCATTCACAAAACATTCCAAGCAAAATAACACAAACAAAATGAAATTTAAAGGGAAAACAGTCAAGCGCGCAACAATGCGCACAGTTAACATAGAGCCACTTATTGCAAAGACAAAAACACTCAAGCCTTTATACCACTGTAGTGGGGTTGGCTATCAAATGATCCATATTCATAAGGGTGACTAAATTTTACACTGTCCGTCTATCTAACACAATCCTCACCCTTTTTCTTCTAGGCTTGAGACTGACATAGACTGGTTTATAGATCTAATTAATACAAATAGAAAAATTAAACCGTGTTGTCCGCAACAAAAATAAATGTCCTAATCTCGGAAAGGAGCCCGCTCTGTGCTTAAATGAGCCAGACCATCAGAGAGGTTTCCAAAGTCCTTGTGGTCATCCTTTCACACCCACACCTCGTATGTAACGCTTGCTTTCATCTGGAGTGTTCGTGTCCTCGACGTGAGGTCCCTTGCTTCAGTGAAAGGATCTCAAAAGCAAGTGCGATTATTTGCTCCTTTTTGACTTTCTCACCTTTCTCCAGGTCTTGGATCCTCATCTCTGCGGTCCATAATTCTTTTCGAAGCGCGTCCAGCTCCCCGAATACCTTCGCCGACAAGGTCGCCTTAGTCTCTGCAAGGGCATGCCCGACAACAAAGGTAAAATTTGTGTCTATTTTGGAAGGCTAATCACATGGGGCGCATGCACCGATTGAGGTCAGTTCACTGGATATATTCTCTCTGCAACAACTCACCTCACTTCCACCTCTCCTGTAATTGCTCGTGGGTCAAAGGATGCTCACCAGGAGACGCTCCTACCAAGGGAGAGTATCACGTCTCTTTAGCGGAGAGGGAACCAATAGCAGTCCAACAAGTTGTTGTGGATTTTCCACAATGACTGCAACATCACCTGTCTCTCTAGCAATACCAATACCACCTAAGCCTTCGCGCTCTCCTGGGATATCAACAACATCGACTCTGAATAAGGCTTAAATCGCTTCAGCTCCATGGAAGGCAATGGATTTACCTTTCGCCGAGCATATCGCAGTCTCATTCGCGATCTTCTTCTCAGCAGCCTACAACTCTCGTTCCTCTTTCCTCAACCACTTCTCCTTAGCGGTCCGGTTATTCTTCTCAGGCTTTCTAGTGACCTCCCACTTCCTCTTAGTGTCCTCCCGCTTCAGGTCCTGGACATGCTCCTCCAGCCGCTTCGTCTCACCAGTAGTGGTTGGAACCTTTTCTACTGGCAAAGACAATTTGTTCAACCTTATCAACAACAGGGTCCTCGACTCCATCTCCCGTAGGATTCTCAACCGGGACCTCGGCGGGCAAGTTCGTCTGGGTCACTGCTTCATCTCTAGGGGTCTCCGCAACAACTGTCTACGTCACAGAATCAGTTTGAACTTGCTCTCTAGGAAATTCCTTGACCGCAGGTATCCATGTGGTCTCATCCGTGTCCAGATCAATGATCTCTCAAGGAAGGCCCTTACCTCCCTCAACAACAGTGCTTGTCGTCTTCTTCCTGACGACCTCCTTCGCGGGGATCTTATGCTTCCAGTTCTTTTCACGAGCTCTCACGGAGGCCTTCTCTGACTAAACAGTCCCTCCCCTAGCTCTTTGGACAAATGCTCGCGTGAGGTTGGGTCAAGTGCGGGATCTCCCTCGTCTTCCCAGAGGAATCTGTCCATTTTCGATGTATTGATGAAAGTATTCGCTCTTTCCTGCCGTTGTTGTGCAGGGATCAACATGTCCGTCTCAATTGCAGTTGGAGCTTTGGGAACTCCCGTAGCGGCAGTCGACTCTAGAAGACCGCCCTTCTTCTTCTTTTACGGCTCGCTAGTTCCTTGGAGGTGCTCGCCGCCCCTATAACTCCAGGAAGCTGGGGTAACATGTTGGCCAACACTTTCAACACAAACTTGTTGAGACGACCATTTTTCAAGAGTGCAACCGCAACAAGTGGGCAAAACTAATTCAAAAGTGATCCTTTTGAGCCCAGCCTTAAACTATTTATAGTTTTCAGCAATGCAGAGGTCTAATCGTTGTCTCCGCGGTTACCTGTTTACCCTGCTAATGCAGCAAGAACCAAGTCATCCTTGACCATAACAAGCCATTGAGCATCAGGTAGTACGGCGGTTACTCCCAATGTGTCCGCACCCTCTCAGTATCCAAGTCAAGCAACAACAACCTCAACCTTGTGAAGCTCGGGGGGACTCTCCAAGTGACTGCTCCAACTCATTCTCCTCAGCAGCCTTAGTAGTGGTGGTTACGACTTGTTGTAACTGCACTCTCTCTCACACTCTCCCGTCCGACTCTCCTGTATTCCAGATAGCTCGCATTTATTGCACCCGCCCGTTCAGATAGACCCTCTTTTGTATAAATATGGTGCCAGAGTACCCATAAAGGCACGCTGAAACTTGGGTCTGCTCCTCCCTGTTGGTGCGGTCTCAAGTGTGAATCACTCATTGTCGCCTCATTTTCGAGTGCCTACTTGTGTCTATTTGTAATAACTATGCAATAGTTTTTTAGACAAACAATATTCCGCAACAAGAGCATTTTTCCCGTTGCAGGAACATCTGGTGTAATCACTCGCGGTATTCTTCTTCTCCCCCTCTTTTGTTCACCTCGACTCTTTGTGGCGAGTATTTGGTTTCTTGAATCCCCTGATTTGCTCGCTCTTTAAAGTGTCGTGACTGAGTGTAGAGGCTGGGGACACTTTTGGCCCCAATAGGTATCTCATGCTTTTCCCATAGCCCCTCGGGATAATGGACTCTGGGGCCACAAATGATATTACTCTGTAGAAACCTTCTCAGTACACGAACGCTGCTTATCCCAAGTTTATCTATGTTGCCAATAGAGAAATCACCCTGGTCTACTGATCTGGAGATGCGCCTCTCACTCCTCTATCTCTCTCCTCTTTGTATTTCATGTTCTTAGCTCCCAATTTAATCTCATCTCTGTTAGTCGTCTTACACATGATCATGACTGTTCCATCACATTTTTCTCTTCTTCCTTTGTGGTGTAGGATCGACAGATGTGAATTCTCATTGTAGAGGATGACTATCAAATAAGCTTTGCAATCTAGTCCTTTCTACCATGGTTGTCTCTTCTGTCACTTCTGTTTATTCACACTAATGTCTTGGTCATGCTCCTCTTTCTACCCCGCAGAAGGCTCTTCCTATGTTTTTTCCGAATTTACATGCGAATCTTTTATCTGAATGTACTAGGAGCTAGTTTATCTCAATATCATTACTTTCTTATATTTATTGATAATCATTCTCGCCTGTCATGATATGTATTTACTATGTGATTACTTTGAATTACTAGCTGTCTTTCACTCTTTAATTGCTGTAAGAACCGAACAAAAAACAAACCGAAATGGTTTTAACTGAAACTTTATTATCCGAAAAAGGTATCTATTACAAAGCTATGCCCTCCCTTATATAGAATGGAGGAGAGATGAGAGAATACAAATAAGAGATGTGAGACTAAAAATTTACAGGACTAAGCGGACTATACAAAACAAACCGCACAAGCCGCGCGGTTAGACAGAAGGGCTAACCGCACGGCTACCACCAGAGAGAAAGAGAGATTGCCAGGGTAGACCGCTAGACCGCCCGGTCTCCAAGCCGGCTGAGACAAACCGCCAGACCGCGCGGTCTTCAACCCGCCAAGACAGACCGCCAGACCGCCCGGTCACCAACTTCAACACTCCCCCTCAAGCTGGAGCATATATATCGATCATGCCCAGCTTGTCACAAACATGAAGAAACGAGGCGGAAACTGGCTTGGTGAAGATGCCAGCCAGCTCTTTATCAGAAGTGACAAAGGGAGTGCAAATTTGTTTCTTTAAGATCTCTTCACGAATGAAATGACAGTCGACCTCAATGTGCTTTGTTCTTTCATGGAAGACCGGATTTTTGGAGATGTATATGGCGGCCTTGTTATCACAGTACATAGGTAGATGATGGTTGTAGATCTCTCCTAAATCTAGCATGAGAGCCCACAGCCATTTTAACTCACAAGTGGTCGACGCCATACTGCGATACTCAGCTTCTGCACTGGACCTGGAGACAACAGACTGCTTCTTGTTCTTCCAGCTCACCAGATTTCCCCCAACAAAGGTGCAAAAACCTGAGGTTGACTTGCGATCCCCTTTGTCATCAGCATAACTTGCATCTGAGTATGCTTCAATCCTCAGATGACCATTCTTCTGAAAAAGTAATCCTTTCCCAGGCGCTGCTTTGACATACTCCAAGATCCGCAAGGCGGACTGTAGATGGCACTCCCTAGGAGCTTGCATGAATTGACTCACCTTGCCCACAGCATAGAAAATGTCGGGCCTGGTCACTGTGAGATATATGAGCTTACCAACCAGACGCCTGTACCGCGAACTATCTGAAAGAGGAGGCGAATCATCTGTCCAGGTTTTGTCTTCTCCAGTTGCCATGGGGCATCGGACAGGTTTTGCTCCAGTCAATCCTGTCTCTTTTAAAAGATCAAGGGCATACTTACGCTGAGAGAGAACTAAGGAGTCGGGCTTCCGAGAGATTTCGATCCCCAGAAAGTACTTTGGAGAGCCCATATCTTTCGTGATCAGATGTTGGCGAAGATGTCGCTTTGTCAGGGCTACCCCTTCCTGGTCATCGCCAGCGAGAAAAATATCATCGACGTACACAACAAGAACAACCAGCCCCGAAGGAGTTTTGCGAATAAATAGAGAGTGATCAGCAGAGCTTCGCGCAAAACCAACGGCCGCCACGATGCCGCTGAACTTGTCAAACCAAGCTCGAGGGCTCTGCTTGAGGCCATAAATTGCCTTCTGCAGCCGGCATACTCGTGTCTCCCCCTGAGCAACATACCCAGGAGGTTGCTCCATGTAAACGGCCTCGTGAAGATCACCATAAAGGAAGACATTCTTGACATCCAGCTGAGAAATCGGCCAATCCCTATTGACCGCCACAGAGAGAAGGACCCGGATAGTGCTGAGACGAGCCACGGGGGAGAAGGTGTCGAAGTAATCAACCCCATAGGTCTGAGTAAAGCCCTTTGCAACAAGGCGAGCCTTATACCGATCCACAGTGCCGTCTGGGCCAAATTTGACCACAAAGACCCAGCGACAGCCAACAACATCAGTACCGAAGGGAGGAGGAACAAGAGTCCATGTACCCCTCTCCGTGAGGGTCGCCATTTCCTCATCCATGGCCAGCTTCCAGTGGGGAATAACAAAGACCTCCTGATAGGAACGAGGCGTGGCAGTGGCAGAGATAGCCAGCGCAAAGGCCCTGCGAGAAGGGGTAAGACGATCATATGAAACAACAGCAGCAAGGGGGTGTAGGGTACATGTCCGCACCCCTTTGCGAAGAGCCACAGGGAGATCCAGGTCGGCGGCCCCCTCGGTATCCGGAGCGTCCGTGGCAGAGAGAGCTGGCCCGGGAGAAGAGAGCGACGGCGGCGGAGAGGATGGAGACGAAGGTGGAGAAGTGGGAGAGAGAGGTGGAGCGAGAGGAGGGGACGGAGATGGCGGAGGGGTGGATATCTCGGTAGGAGACGAGGGAACGGAGGGAAGAGCAGGAGAATCAGAAGCTGGTGGAAGAGGAGAGGAAGCGGGGAAAAGAGAGGAGGATTCAGCCAAGAAGTAGGAGGCATTCTCGAAGAAGGTAACGTCAGCAGAGACGAACTGCTGACGAAGAACAGGGTTAAAGCAACAATAGCCTTTCTGAGTGGTGGAGTACCCCAGAAAGACACATTTGGTGGAGCGAGGGGATAACTTGTCATGGGTGGCAGATGGGGTATGCACAAATGCAGTGCATCCAAAGATTCGGAGAGGGAGAGGAAAAGGCTCCTGGCCCGGATACAGAATGGAGAATGGTGTTTTCCCGTGGAGAATGGTGGATGGAATGCGATTGATGAGGTAGCAGGCAAGGAGAACAACATATCCCCAATAAGAGCGAGGGACATGCATCTGGGTCATCAATGTGCGAGCCACATCGAGGAGGTGACGGTTTTTGCGTTCCGCCACCCCATTTTGGTGAGAGGTGTAAACACAGCTAGTCTGATGAATAATGCCATGTTGCACACAAAAAGAGGTAAAAGCATGACTCAGATACTCTTTTGCATTGTCGGAGCGAAAAGTTTTAATACAAACATTAAACTGAGTTTTAATTAACTGATAAAAAGAGATCCATACATCTAAAAGTTCAGAGCGATCTCGGAGGAGATACACCCAAGTACATCGAGAAAAATCATCTATAAAAGTTACAAAATAAGAACTACCCCGGCCAATGGTGAGGGTAGGAGCAGGTCCCCAGATATCGGAGTGGACAAGATCAAACGGACGAGTAGAGCCCCGACCTTGCTTTGGTGGGAAGGAGGAACGGTGATGCTTGCCGAGCTGACAGGCGTCGCATTGGAGAGGAGTACTAGACGGAGGGAGGTGGGGCAGAAGCTGATGTAGAAGTCGTGGTGGAGGATGACCAAGGCGGAGATGCCACTGAAGAAGATCCGTACAAGAAGAGGAGAAGGCGGACAAGGCGGAAACGTTGTCGAGGAAGTAGAGACCGCCGCTCTCAGTCCCAGTAGCAATCGTCCGGTGGGAGCTCGGATCCTGAAAAGAACAAGAAGTCGGAGTAAATGTCACAGAACACTGAAGCTGCTTGCATAAAGAGGTAACAGACAATAGATTGCACGGAAACTTGGGCACATAGAGAGTGTCCGCTAGCCGTAGTGACGGAGTAACATGAACCACTCCCGTCCCATGAACCGGGGAGGGAGAACCATCCGTAACTAGGACCGGGGGCAACCGATCATGTTGTTCGAGTAAAGAGAAACACTGAGGATTGCCCGTCATGTGATTAGTGACACCAAAGTCGATGAGCCATTTACCTTGAGTCACCATGTGGGAACTACCTGAGGATGTTACAACAGAGGCAGACGGCTTGGAAGAGTCACCGGAGGGGCGAAGATGGGGATGCTTCGTCCAGCAGCGTTCGAAAGTATGTCTGGTGCGGCCACAATGAGAACAGAGGTAGCGGGAAGAAGCACGACCGCCGGACTGGTGACTGCGGCTACCAGAGCCACTCCGCTGAGTGTGATGAGACTAGTTGTCCGGAGGTGGAGGAGGAGCGGGCAAAAGTGGGCGCTGAAGGAGAGAGGTGACAACAGCGATGCGGGCAGCGGTGGCATCTAAGGTAGGAGATTCTGCCTCACCCAGAATTTGCTGGCGGATCATGTCATAAGTATCAGGAAGCCGGAGCAGATAACACACAACCAGAAGCTCCTGGAAGTGCTTGTGTTGTTGAGCCAAATTCGCAGAAAAGGGGCGATTCTGAAGAATCTCAGCCCCAAGAGCCTGAACCTGTTGGTAGGCAGCAGTAGGAGACAAGGTAGGACGGGCAAAGAGGTCCGCATACAACGTATAGATGCGGGACGTCTGAGCCCCCTTGGAGTACAAAGCGGCAAGATGAAGCCAAGCGGCCTTGACCGTCTCATCATGACGTATGACGGGAAGGCACTCATCGGAAAGACTGTTCGCGAGCCAAGTACGCACAAGCGCGTCACTTGCATCCCAGTCATCAAAGAGAGGTGAAATAATAGGAGGTGGGTCATCAACGAGATGGTGGCGTTTGCGTTGTGAGCGAAGTAGAAAGGTGAAAGAGACGCTCCAATCCGGGTAGTTGGAGCCAACAAGCTTGGAGACGGTCCCAATGTTCCCGGAAGGAGTAGGTGGAAGAGGCGGAGCCGGATTGGTGACATGGGTGGTGGCAGTAGAGGCATCAGAAAGAGCCATAGGAGCAGGAAAAGGGAAGCCGGGTGGTTAGGAAACAACCCGCACGGATAGGAAAAAGAAAAGCTGCAGCGGTCACGAGGGTAGAAACCAGCGGCCAGAGAAGCCACGACCAAGCTGCAGACCCAAGCAGAGGGGAAGAAGTCGAACGGCTAGAGGACAGGCCGCGCGAACAGAAGCAGGACAAAACAGGTCGCTGCGACAGGAGGCGGCGACTTAGAACAGGGAACAAAAAGTCGCGCACACAGAGGGCAACAACAAGGAGAGGAAGAGGCCGCGCGGACAGGGTGCAAACCGACGAGACAAGCCGCGCGGACAGGGAAGACACAGAATCAGGAGGAGTAGATCGAGTCCTCTGATACCATGTAAGAGCCGAACAAAAAACAAACCGAAATGGTTTTAACTGAAACTTTATTATCCGAAAAATGTATCTATTACAAATGTATGCCCTCCCTTATATAGAATGGAGGAGAGATGAGAGAATACAAATAAGAGATGTGGGACTAAAAATTTACAGGACTAAGCGGACTATACAAAACAAACCGCACAAGCCGCGCGGTTAGACAGAAGGGCTAACCGCACGGCTACCACCAGAGAGAAAGAGAGATTGCCAGGGTAGACCGCTAGACCGCCCGGTCTCCAAGCCGGCTGAGACAAACCGCCAGACCGCGCGGTCTTTAACCCGCCAAGACAGACCGCCAGACCGCCCGGTCACCAACTTCAACAATTGCTGAGACTCGTATTCAATTTTCGAGCTCAATTAAAATCCTTCGAACTAATAATAAGCGTGAATATATGAGTCACGAATTCTAACAAACTTGTATTATGTTGGGTATGATCCTCCAAACATCCCGTGTCTATACAACATAACAAAATGGTGTGGCCTAGAGGAAGAACCGCGACCTCCTTGAGATTACCGCTCCCTTATGTTTCAAATGTAGATTACCAAGATCTATTGACATTTTACAGTCTCCACTGCATGCTTTTTAATCACATAATCTTGTCCATCCTAAACTTTGCGCTGCCATTCTCCATCCAATTTCCTTCAAAATCTCCCTTTCCCTTGACTCCCCGTGTCTTCAGTAGTGTTTGTTTTGTCCATTATCTTTGCACTCCTGTACACAGAGCGCCCGCTCCCCGCGCTACTAAATATATGTTTGTTGAGTACTCTCGCATACAGAAAGGTTATGTGTTACTCTCCTATTGAAAAAATGTTACATCAGTTGATGTCTCCTTTCTCGAGGATCAGCCCTTCTCTCCTCTTGATACCGTACCGCCTACTACCCACATCCCCATCACCAACTCTCTACAATATGTTCTACCACCACCATCTACTCATCCTCTCATTTTCTACACTCATTGTCATATCTAATGCCCGGGGATAGTTGTCCCTTCATGATGACATTCCACAACCCTCTGGTCCAACTACGACTCCCATCTACGATGTTGTTACTTCTACAACTCACCCTCTATCTCGCTATGCCTCCTTTCACTGTTTATTCGTTGACTTTCATATGTTTGTGGTTTTTTTGTATTCAGTTTCCACCCCGCTTCTATGTTGGAGGCTCTTTAGCATCCGTGGTGGCGAGTTGCGATGTATGATGAAATAGATGCCCTTTGGGACGATCAGACATGGGACATTGTCTTCCGTCCTCCCATTCAATCTCGTGTGGGATGTAAATGAGTCTTCACTGTTAAGCACCGTCCTAATGGAACGATTGAGCTCCTCAAAGCCAATTTTGTGGGTTGCGATTTCATTCAACAACATGACTGTGACTATTAAGAAACGTTCTCTCAAATTATTAAGCTAAATACGGTGCAGATATTGATCTCTTTGACCGTCCACCGTCATTGGCAGTTGCATCAAATTGATATCGAGAAGCATTCCTTAATGGAGATCTAACAGAGATTGTCTACATGCAGTAACCTCTTGGAAATGAAATCACGAGGGAGTCTCTTGTGTGCCACCTCAAAAAAACTATCTATGGTCTCAACCAGGCCCTTCAACCTTGGTTTAGCAAGTTTAGTTAGGTCGTTTGGTACTTTGGCTTCCCTCAGAGCTCAACATACTTCTCTTTATTTACTCATCACCGTTCTGCAGGCACGATGACACTTCTTGTGTATGCTGATGATATTCTCATCACCGATGATATTCTAAATGGTATATTTATGATTGAGAAACCCTTAAACTCACACTTTCAGACTAATGATTTGGGCCGCCTCTGATACTTCTTGGAGATTGAGGCAGCTCGTTGACCCGATGGGCTCTTTTTGTCTCAACGGAAATACTGTTTTGATCTTCTTCAAGATGCATGATACTCAGGTTGCAAGCTTGTTGACACACCAATGGATGTCAACCATAGCCTCTGTTCTTACGCATCTGACTTTGATCTGCCTCTCCCTAATCTAGATTACTATCACCGTCTTGTTGACAAACTTATCTATTTGATTGTAATACAATCCGGTATCTCATTTGCGGTTGGTGTTGTCATCCGCTTCATGCTTGTTCCTTAGATATCCCACCTCCAATTTGTCGAGCGAATCCTCCGGTATCTGAAGAATTCTCCGGCCTCCGGGACAAGGGCTTGTGTATAAATCCACCTATTCCCTATCATTAATTTCCTATTCTGATGTTGATTATGCCGTCCCCCTTGATGATAGCGCCTATGAGTGACACATATTTTGAAGGACACCTGATCACTTAATGGAGCAAGAATCAAACGGTGGTGGAACACTCCTCTTTGGAGGTTGAATATCGTTCTACGACGACCGCTATTTCTAAATTCACATGACTAGAAAGTCTTCTTACTGATCTTGGTGTCAAGATCCCCTATCCGGCCATCCTCTACTGCGATAGTTAAGATGCCATTCATATCACCGAGAATCTAGTTTTTCATGAATGTATCAAGCATATCGAAGTTGATTGTCATTTCATTCGAGAAAAAGTTCAAACTTCTTAAACTTGATCTATGACATACCCGCGACCGAGCATATCTCTGATATCCTCACTAAGGCCTTACCGCGCACCCTGTACCGACAGTTTGCTTTCAAGCTTGGCACCTACAATTCGTATGCTCCAACTTGCGGTGGAGTGTAAGAGAACTATGTATAAACCCAATGTAAACGCTCACCTTCTTGACCCATTAGGAGTTTCCTCCAATGTATTGATTAGTTTCACACCTTGGATTGGAGTTTAGATCAATCCTCCCTCCTATAGATATGTGTACAAATGCTTATATTTTTCAAGTTTGTGTGAAGCAATAAAAAATATTGCACTTCACATTTTTCTCGTCTACAATATTAGATAATGAACATTTTAAAACTTGCACTGGTAATCACATGAGAGAGCAAAATTTTAAAGAAGGTGATTGACTGATGATTGACATATTATTTGAGGGGTTTTCATTGGGGACATCAATGAATCCGAGTTCTAGGAGAATAGGTCCATATATTGTCATGAGAGAGTCATAGTCAAGTTTCTTTGAGCTTGATATTCTTAGGAATATGGGTAATCATCTTGCATTGGAGATGAATGATTTCTTGCATCATATTTATTTAACCTCAACTGCCCTTATATATCCTATCAAGTTTATGACAAGGGCATCATGATTGTAGACTAAATCGTTGATCCTTACATTCCTCGATGGCTATCGATTCCTTTCTCTTGCTCGGTTTGATGTCGAGCGGTCTCCATCACCATCTTCCTTCAGCGACCTCCAACCACATCCTTAGGCCGCGTCTTCCCCCTCATGCCCCTATCAGACCCACAAAACATAGTCAAAGCACCTCATGACATCTTCCCCCTCATGTCCCTTTTGGAATCAATTTTCTGCTATTTAATTAATTGCACGTTGAAAATAAATTGCATGATTTAGTCATTTGTGTCACATTAGTGTTAGAGTTTATGACATGAGCATCATGTTCATTGGATTGCATGTATACATTCATTTATATATTCATTTTGTTTATCCGTATTCTAATTTGTATCGGTCTCATGATTATTTGCATTCATATATGTTTAAGACATCACGAGTCAATCACTTATAGATTAATCTTGCATCACTTTGTTTCTTTGATTCATTTTTGAAAACAATCCATTTTGTTTGATTATAAGATCCTAGATGAACCTGACCATATTGAATAAGCCATATTGGTTTGACTTTTTTTTGAGAAATTGTAGATGCATTAAAAGAAGAATAGAAAGTATAGATCTAAACTATTACACAATGCCATCTAGGTCTGATTGTACAAACTCAACCAACTTTGGCGGAGAGCCGACAACGCTAAACCACACAAAATCACCCTGTAAAGTGAACCACACACAAATGTCGACAACTCTATCTGCTTCTTGGCTCACATGCTGAAAATAGAGCTGAGGAAAGAAGCTATGGAAAGAGAAGTCCTCCTCGCCATCATCAGACACACTCCAGCCCCCGCGCCTCAAGCTCTCGGAACAAACATCAATCAAGTTTTTCCAATCCCCCTCCACAATGGCGCCACAGACATCAAATAAGGATTGCTCAACAATGTTCTTAAGGTCTAGGAGAGCCGCTAGCTCTCCCCTACCGGGGTCCCATTGTAAGATCGGGATCCGGCCGCAAGCACAAGATCCCCAAATCGTTGCGGGCCACCAGACCAAGCCCCTCACCAAAGGATGAACCAAGAGCACCATTCACATTGAACTTTATCCATCCAGGGGAGGCACCAAGAAGAAGGTTGCGACAACCTATGAGATTCTTTGGGGCCAAATGTCCCTGAAAAGAGAGAACGAAGCATGTAAATGTTCTCTACAATAGTTGTCTCCATACTCATAAACGAGACCACCGTCCCATAGTGGACCTTAGCATTCCTCCCACACCAAGCCTGATACACAACATAACAAAGAATACGCATCGGGACGACCTATTGAACTATGACTGAGGAGAGAAGAGCCATAACATCCTCCCAGCTGGTGTTAGAGGGAATACAGACCCCCCATCCATGCAGAGCGGGCGCAATATCCGCCAAGCACCCGCAACCCACCACCAAATGATCATGGTCCTCCGCAGAGCAGACACAAGGACACCCCCTATTTGTCGTGAGCTCTCTATGTGCAAGCCTATCCCGCGTAGGGAATGCATTCCAAACCAGGCACTACCAAAAAAGTCGAACTCGTGGTTGAAGCTTCATATTTTTTTGCCAACTAAAAGTAGCAGGAAGCTCCTCAAAATGTGCCAGGAACGAGAGGGCCGCAACAGATTTTCTGCTAAGACGAGTCCGAAGCTCAGGATGATCGTGCTCGAGAGAACGGTGAACCGGGATCTAACCTCTATGAGGTCCAGACCAAAAGCCTGAGGAAGCAACACATCATTCCAACTGCCATCTGGTTTGAGCAGATCCGCCACCTGCATTGACTCAATCAAAACACAGTCCATGAATGTTGGCCATCGAGAAAGGGCTCTGTTCAAAATTCACGCATGCGATAACACATCAATAGATTGCCCATCTGCAGTCCTCCATCTAAGAAGGGGGCTGCAAGCAAGCCCCCCCATCCTGAATAAACCGCCACACTGAGGAGTCGCTTCTCTTGATACCCTCCTGCCAATGGCGCACTAGATACCAAGCAGAAAATAGTTGTGGAACAAAGAAGAACCCGTTTGCATCAGCTCCCAAGTAAATTTTACACGAAGGGGAACCTGCCACTTCCACACACCATGGATCCCCAGCCCCCCACAAGAGGAGGAAGATCAACACCTGTCCCAGCTAACGTTGTGCATCCCCCGCTCGGTAGAGCTCTTCCACCACAAGAAAATCGCTATATCTGCTCGATACCATCCCGTGTTGCCCGTACCACGAGCGAGTGCGTATACAGAAACATCGATGCGGCCAGCAGAACTGAGCTAATGAAATGTCCGTCCCGCCAATGACAGGTTCCGATTTCCCCACTCCCGCACCTTATTTGCAACCCTCAGAAGGAGATGTGAAAAATCTCTCTGCCTCAGCTTACACATAACCAGCGTAATACCTAAGTACATGAACTCCTGAATCCGCTGAAACCCCAGCCTGCGAGTCAACCAATTACACATCCCCTGTGGCGTAGACTTGGCCAAAATCACCATCGACTTGGAATCGTTTATCTGCTGTTCAGTCCACATACAGTAATCCTGTAATTGATCCAAACACTGTTCCATGCAATCCGTGGTGGCATCCGAGACAATGAAAGGTCGTCATCATAGAGGAGATGGGATACACACGGGCCTGAAGGAGCCCAAGATATGCCCAGAATTTGGTCACACTGCTTAAGGGCAAGAGAGAGCAACTCCAAACATAAGATGAATAAATATGGGGAGAGAAGACATCCTTGCAGGAATCCATAACTCGCCTCTAACCAGCAGGTGTGCTTCCCATTAAGAAGCAGCTCAAACTGAGGTGCAATCACTCACTGAAGGATCAATTGGAGAACATCGAGGGGAACCCATAATACTCCAAACCCAGCGGAGGGTGTCCCCGAACATCTTGTCGTAGGCTTGCTCCATGTCAATCTTTAAAGCCATAAATCCCGTCTTCGAAGTAGATCTCGCCAGCTTGGGCATCACCTCCTGAGCAATTAATCTCTGGTGCGAAATAGAGCATCCATGCACAAACGCCCCTTGATCCTCATAAATATGTTGGTGTTACCATTGTGATCTGGAAATGATCAAACATGTAGTCTCACTGCCAACGCAGCATGAGCCTATCAGGGTCGCACATAAGAGCGATTGGAGAATTTGGAAGATTGGATTATGTTGGTCTTACTCATGTGATGAGTGAAGGACCAAGCATTGACATGAGATGAGTGAAGGAATGGACTCAGCCAACGGTTGAGTGTGTCAAGTCTACTCAGCCAGGCATTGAGTGCGTCGAGATCACTCGACGATTTCGTCGAATCAAATGTTGATTCGTCGAGTTAGCGTTGAGAGTGTTGAGACCTCTCGACGATTCGTCGAGTCAATTGTTGATTCGTCGAATGATGACGTTGAATACTTCGAGACTACTCGACGCCTTCGTCGAGTCAAATGTTTACTTGTCGAATTAGGCGTTGAGACCATTCGACGCCTTTGTCGAATCAAGTGTTGATTTATCGAGGCGTTGAGAGCGTTGAGTTCACTCGACGATTCGTCGAGTCAAATGTTGGTTCGACGAGTCTGACGTTGAGTGCGTTGAGTTCATTCAACGATTCGTCGAGTCAAGTGTTGATTTGACGAGTCTGGCGCTGAGTGCGTTGAGTCCACTCAACGCTTCGTCGAGTCAAGTGTTGATTTGTCGAATATCGACGTGAATACTCGACGAATTCTGTTTCGTCCGATTTATTTCCTCTAAGTCTGGTCCGGCCGGAGTCTGCGGTTAACGATTGGTTCGGTACTTAGTATATAAACGTTATGTACAGTAAACCGAACATGTGACGATACATTTTGACCTAATTGCGAGTCGACTTCTTCTTCCTCCCGACGAAAATTTTCCGCCAAGGCCGTGAAAGTCGATCTCGCCGCCTACCGTCCGCCGTCCTTGTACGTCGCCGGAAAGTGTTTGCAAGGCGCCGTATTCCTTGCCGCCGTGTCTTCTAGAGCAGACCTAGCAGTCTGTGAAGACACAAAGTGCTTTCTTCCAACCTAGATCTTGTGCGACAAGAGTGTAAGGGTTCTCCCTTTCGTGTGGATCACCTGTAGAGGCGTGGACACTATTCTACGCTCGGAACTCCCGCCGTTGCGTTTCGTTGGAATCATTCAGAGCACCTTGGTTGAGTATTGACTCAATTCCTCAAAGGTAAATTTTTTATTTACATCACTTTACTTCTTGATCAATGTTAATCGCTAGATCCGAACTATTTTGGGTTTTCTTGTTCCATTTCCGTTCCGCACAAATGTTGTGACGTATAGCAACAACCGAACAAAATAAGAGAGGGGAGATGTCCTTTGAGTCATTCAACAATGATCTTTATAGCCACCTTGTAGATCGTCTGGTACAGGATGATAGGCGTAAATTTATCAGGCCCGACCGCATTTGGGAACTTAGGAATCAGAACCACCAAGGTTTCCTTCCACTCGGGAGGCATCCGACCATGAGCAAAGAAATCCCCAATAGCACTGCACACATCGTTTTTAACAATATGCCAATAATGACGAAAAAAGGAAGAAGTAATACCGTCCAAACCCAGAGCCCGGTTGGCCTTTATTGCCTTAATAAGCCCCAGATCTCATCTTCCAAGACCTCCTTATCTAGTGCCATTGATGAACCCCCTTCAAGCCGCCAAGAGGAGGGCAAGAGCGGCCACCCATCAAGCATAGGAGCACTTCACACCCACTTTTGATCAAAGAAGCCCAGAAAGGCAGCCTCAATGCCATCAGGATCCTCCACCTATCCGCCATCACCCAACTCCTCTCGGGCAATCCGGTTGCACTGCCGTCGTCACGGAGCAATAAAATGGAAGAAGTGAGTGTTGGCGTTTCCCTCATTTATTCACCGAATCTTAGCTCGCTGAATCCACCAAGTAGCTAACCAAGCATGAATGCTCGTTAGCTCTTTGACATTGATAATGAGGGTGCAAGTTTGCGCCTCCAAAATGCCAACCTCTGAGCCCTCAAGACGTTGGAGTTCCATAATTTTTGCCTCCTAGACCTTCCGGGAGCTAAGCTCTTTCAACTTGTTTTTAGTCCAAAAAATAGATTACGCAGTGTATGCCAACACTTGCATTGGAGGATCGCAACACTATCCCCCACGCTGTTTTTAAGCCAACTCTTAGCAACCAACTTCCGCACCACCAAAAAGGACAGTCATGTGTCTTCCAAGCTAATCCATCGAACCTGCTTAACAACACTCAAAACCCCCAAGGAAAATAGATGGGGGGCAATGATCCAAGCCAACACGAGGAAGGTGGCACACCAATCCCATTGGGTTATTCTCCATTCCTGCCGAGTTGACCAACATATGATCTAACCGACCCAAAATCTGCTCCAGCCCCCGTTGGTTGTTACACCAAGTAACTGGACCAGAGATACCCGATTCCTGCAAGTCAAGTGATGATATGGCCGCATCCATCTAAAGAGATCCCTGTGAGTAGACCAACAGACGACTGCCTCACTGATCCTCCGACCATAGTAGACAGTTAAAATTCCCACCAACAACTGTCGGCAAGTCTGCGATGATATGCTGCTTTAAAAGGGACCAAAGTTTCCACCTGATATGCACCTCCTTGTTAGCATACATAAAAGAAATCCTCCACTTCCTCTTGTCGGGGAGAGCAACAACCCCCAAAACACATTTCACCGAGAGAGAGGCCGACACAAATTGAACCTCATCCTTCCGCCAAAGGATCACAATCCCACCCGATCAGCCTACAAATGGGTGGTGCACAAAATCCCAACTACAACCTGCCAACTCTACATCTTTGCGCGAAAGGTCCTCAACTATCATTTCCAAGAGCCCAATAATACCCACCTCAAAACGACTAATGTTTGCACGGAGAAGATGCCCAATTTCCTTCTATCGTGCTCCCCTACAATTCCACATGAGGATGGCTGTCATTGATTCACCAAAGAGTGCGACCCCGCCGGTCGAAGAGGGAAGAGGACTTAATGAAGCTTTCAGCTTTTTAGACAAAAAAGAATCTGGCTCCAGTCCACCCGGGTCACGAACAATAATATTGAGATCAGAGGAATGGCCTGCCACCCCAGTCTGCTCATTAGGGGGCTGTGAACAGTCCTCTACGTCAAACTACCATGCCGGTCTCACAACACAAGGCACCAACACCAATGCCAAGCTGGAGGAAGAAGTCGTATGCTCATCAAGCTCGAGCTTAATCTTGCCTTTAGAAGCCAAGTTCCTTTTTGTGCCAAGTGGCTGGGAGATGGGAAAGAGCGAGCCGCGACCACGGGGAGGAATCGTGAACAGTCGGAATATGTCGTCCGCCCCTATGCCGTGACCGCTGAACCAAATTCGAAGGGCCATGCCCTCTATCATTTTTCAGCTGGAGGTGAGGAAAGGGGGGGGGGCGGATTAGCCTCCACCGTGCCCGGGGCCTCCGACGGCAGAGAACGCACAACCCTGAGCCTTCATCCTTGTTGCAGGGTAGAACATCCGGTGAACTACCTGCAGTCCGTGACCCCGGACAAGGAGTGGCAGGAACCACCTTTGGAGCCGGTGGAGTCGGGCAAGAACTATCCGAGTGCCCCACACATCCAAAATGGAAATAAAGGGACGGGCTTTCATATTCAACCGCCTGGAAGAAGGATTTATACTTGCATATCACTCGAACACCAGATGGCAAGGGCTTGGCGAGATCAACCCGGACACATACTTTAGCACGCCATGCATCCCGGGTCATTTGTAATGACATCAATCCATAATGGCTTCCCTGCCTTAGCTGTGATATGGGATATGTTGGACTTGTCCCAACAAAAGAATGGTAAACCTAGAAGACGCAGCCAAATAGGCGTAAACATGCTGTTTTGTATTTCATTGTCTTATGATTCTTAGAATTTACCTAAACCAAGACGATGTGGCTAACTCCATAAAAATGACAAACTATGTCTTTCTTCTGAACTTCATGGTGCTAATATGATTCATGTATTGTATAGAAATGTGCACATTTTTACCAATTATAGATGTTTGCAGAACTGCCGGGAGTCGTGATGAACCAGATATAGATAAACTTTCCTTTACCGAGCTAAGGGACAAGCTTCTTGCTTTAGATCCTCTGAACAAAGATCACGTGATTAATGTGAACAAAGCCGAAGCGGAATACTGGAAAAAGTTGGAGGGGTATCGAGTAGGTTGGAGTGATGAAATATTGGGATTTGATTGTGGTGGTCAGCAATGGGTATCAGAGACCTGCTTCCCAGTTGGAAGTCTTGCAAATCCTGGCATGAAGGATTTGGAATATATAGAGGAGTTAAAGAAACTTATAGAGAGTGAAAATGTGCCTGCTCCTGCTCCTATAGAGCAGCGGTGGACAGCTCGCAGCACAAGTCTCATGAGTCCAGCATCTAGCTCCAAGGAAGATGATATATTCTCATGGGTAATTTCCCCCCCGTAATCTTGTCATTTATGTTAAGGCTCTGTTTGGTAGGGTGGGAGGATATGACTTCTGGTGGGAAAGGAAGCCGCATCAGAGTTTGTTTCTCTTCCCAATTGGACATGGAACACCAACGGAGGCTGCTTGTTGTTGGGGTGCCTCCATCTCCAAAAGCTCCATAACAGAGTCCAAACGGCACCCCTAACAGAGCCTAAGCTTCACCAGTTATTATTCTTTTATTGTTTGTATTTCAGCCAAAGTTGATGTTCTTATCCATTATCAAATATATCGATATATGCTCTCTCCTAGGAAAGAACTGTCACCTTTTACTTGGAATTCGCTGTTCAAACAAAATAGCATTCCAGGATCATGTCCTTTTGTTAATAACAATTACCTAGTATACAAGAAAAAATCATAGTTCCTTCATTAGTTGCTTTATACAAGTCTTAACATAATATCTGATTAAAATTCTATTTAAACAAATAATCAGCTCTCAAATAGTAGCCCTAGAGAGATCTAGAAATTAAAAAAAAACATTCTTAATAGGAATTAATCTGCCACCACCCATTGAGAGGAAGGGTAAGCTTAGAAATATACTAACTGCAATTTAATTATAGCACTAGTTTTAACATCCATGCCTGATGTTAGAATATCTTGATTCGAACCTGTATAATATGCCAAACAACAATATGCAGAAATAAGCACACTTGCATGTAGTCCTGCATCAGCTAAGGCTAAATGTGCACAAGAATAAACTGACCTTTTTGTAAAAAAGTTATAAGGATATACTAATTACCATGGGATCAATTGATCATTCAATGGAATGCTAAAAATATATATACCTGCACTCAGGTTTGGTAATTTGGCTCACGTAGAACCACATTCCTATGCATGCTTGTCCAATGGCACTTCCATCCATCATGATGAGAAAATGTAAGCTTAAAGTTGTTGGGGCCGACACTGTTGTGTCCAACGTCTTGCCAATCCATAGATAACACAACTTGCAAATATTGGTTAATAACTTAATATGCACATCAGTCAACAACTTTTGCCTTCAACTTATAGTGCTTTACTCATGCCCGTGTTAGTTAGCAATATACCAATGCCGCACGTCCTACATTCAAGAGTCTAAGCTCTGCTTTGTATCCTTACTAGAATCTTATTTTTTGAGGAATTATCATGAATTCATGAATCATGGAGCCAATCCTTCGTGTTCTTGATCTTACTGATGGAGTGTTACCTCTACCCTCTGCGTAAAAGATTCTCCTTATGACGTCACAAATTATATCTGTAATCAAACATAGAGACCCAATATCCCGTGTACTATGCAAGCATAACTTTCAACTGAGATAACACGAAGAGGACATCATGTCATAATCATCCTGACGGAGATCATGACACACATCAACCTACATGACGATCGGAGCAATCCAATTTTTGCGGATTGATGATCCTTAATTTTTAGTTATTTTCTGTATTTTTTGAATTTTTATTTAATGTATTTTGAGGGTCGTCATGATCGGAGAATCATGACCGTCCATGGTGATCCCATAATCTATAAATAAGGATAGAGGCTTCATATTGAAGGTATCAAAAGTTGAAGATAAAAGATCCTCCTTTTGGTCACCCGGTTCCGATGCCGGAAATCCAAGTACAAAGCTTGGAAGTTATCTCCCGGTATGAGGCTGCTAAGCCTAGTACGAAGCTTGGTAGTTATCCCTCCCTTTCCCTCTCTACTTGGCCGACCACCTCCCTCCACCTTCCTCCACTTAGATGACCGCATGGCTCTATTCTAAAGCAGTGGAAGTAAATGAGAAATTAATAACTGAGAATTAAGTAACTATCAAACATAAAGATTTATAGTGATTCTCCAAAATATTTGAGTAACCTACTCTTCGGCCCCTTAGTAGGATATCCACTAATCATGGCTGAGTATTTTGATAAGGAGACTCTTAAAAACAATTACAACCGAATCTTTTGATAAGGAAGATTCAAAGAACCAATATAAATTTTTTAAGGGTCTTTCAAAATCTTGAATATTTTGATAAGAAAGATTCACAGAGCTAATGAGACTTTTGATTAGAAGACTCAAAACCACTGAGTCCTTTAGAGAGAGATTCTCAAAACTCTATCAACAGATTGTGGTTGAATTTCTGTTTCCACAATGTAATCCTCTTCAGCAAGATTTGAGGGTTTTGGTTTTCGTAAGCACTCTGTGGATTGTTGATGTTGAACATAGGAACAATACCAATTCCCCCTGAGATGATGTTGAGATTCAGTAGAGGGAAGCTTGAATCTTGTTGAAGAGGAATCTTGAAGATGAAACGTAGAACCCTTGAGAGAAGTCTTCAGAGCTGAGAGAAGATGTTCTTGTTGGCTAGGGTTCTTCTGAGAAAACGTCTGGTTGGAGAAGAAGAGCCGAGTCGGGAGAGAATTCTTGAAATGTTCTCCAAAATTAATGACTCTCTCTTATGTCTTTCCTTCAATATATATAAATTTGTTGCTACTATTAGGCCTTGCCGGATATGAACTAATTAGAATAAGTACCTTCCTTAATTGGATCCTTAATGATCATAATCAGATCTTGATTCTCACCTTAATCTGCTTGATTTTCATTTATAACTGTTCTGTAGAGAAGTCGACGTAAGGCTTCTTGCACGTCGACTTCTAGTTGACAAATGTTGAGATATAGACGATAAAAGTTCTTAACGTATGTGAAAATACTTATGCTCAGACTCACTTCCCCTTATAGGATATCTCAACGTAAGGGATTATAAAAGATTGTCTTCATGTGTTGACTATTTGTAAGTGTAGAGAAGTGGTTCAAACCTTGTATATACTTCCTGAATTTGGCAAATACAAGTATGAGTACATATATATAGGAGAGAAGAGAGAGGAAGCATCCTATACAAAAGATGTGGGACTAAACATAAAGACTATAAATGATCCAACTTATTGAGCCTTTACATTGTTTTTTCCTATATTCTCTAACACTCCCCCGCAAGCTGGAGCATACAAGTCGTAGGCACCAAGCTTGGGCAAGAATTGATGGTACAATTTTCGTGATAATGCCTTGGTGAGAATGTCAGCAACTTGATCAGAGGCAGGAACATGCTTTAGCTTCAACTTCTTCAATTGAACCTTTTCTTGAACAAAGTGGCAGTCGACTTCAATGTGTTTGGTCCGCTCATGGAACACAGGATTCTTTGCAATGTGGATTGCAGCTTGACTGTCGCAAAACAAAATTGATGGTGAGGATAATTCAACTCCTAGATCCCTAAGGAGACTCTTAAGCCATGTGAGTTCTGATACAATAGACGCCATCGCATGGTATTCAGCTTCAACAAATGAGCGAGAAACCACAGACTACTTCTTGCTACGCCAGGTGATGAGATTTCCTCCAAAGTAAGTATAGAATCCAGTAGTGGACCGTCGATCGTCAAGAGAACCCGCATAATCCACATCAGAGTATGCAACAAGAGAAAGAGACGAGGATGACGTATACACGAGTTCCTGTCCAGGAGCAGTCTTCAGATACCTGAGAATGCGTTCAACTGTCTGAAGATGAGAAACCTGTTGAGTGTGCATAAATCGACTTACCACTCCAACCGCAAATGAGATATTGAGTTTTGTAACCGTTAGGTATATTAGTTTTCCCACAAGACGCCGATTGTACTATGAATTTGGAAGTAGAGAGTTAGACTCAGATCCTTAAGCACATAACTTGTTGTTGACATCCATCGGGATTTCCGCAGGTTTGCATCATGAGAGTCCAGCATCCCGCAGAAGGTCAATGCAATACTTTCGATGAGATAAGACAAGGACATCAGGCCTCCTTGCTACCTCAAGGCCAAGGAAGTATCGAAGATTTCCCAGATCTTTGATTTGAAATACATAGTTTAAGTGTTGCTTAACATGTTGTATTCCTGCGAAGTTGTCACCAGTAATCAAAATGTCGTCCACATAAACAAGAAGTATGATCGTCCCAGTTGATTGATGACGAGTGAAGAGAGAGAAATCAACCAAGCTTTTTTTGAAACCAACATCACGAACAACGTTACTAAACTTCTCAAACCATGTCTGAGAAAACTATTTGAGTCCATAGATAGATTTCCGAAGCAAACATACACGAGACTCCCCCGTGGTCTCAAACCCGGGCGGTTGATGCATGTAAACAGTATCAGTAAGGTCACCACTCATGAAGGCATTTTTGATATCAAGCTGATGTAGGGGCCACTGACGATGAACAGCTAAGGAGAGCAGAACCTGAACCCAGTTTAACTTGGTGACATGGGATAAAGTCTCATCATAATCAAGACCGTATTGTTAAGTGAACTCCCATGCCACAAGCCGAGCTTTCAAGCGATCAATTTATCCATCCGCCGTATGCTTGATTGTAAAAATCTACTTGCAACCAACACAACTATGACGGGGAGGGAGAGAGACAAGATCCAAAGTCTGATTGCCACAAAGAGCAGTCATTTACTCATCCATGCCAGCACGCCACCCCAGATGCTGGAAAGCTTCCTGCACAGAGTTTGGTATAGAAATAGAGGATAAAGATAGAGAGAGCAAATGTAAGAAGAGGCAGGGAGAGGCGATGTAAAGATGCATAATTGGCCAAAGGATTAGCCGTAGAGGTTGATGTCGAACCAACAGGCCGCGAGATCACATCGGTTGAGGGAAGCTGCTGCAGGGCATCAAAACATAGAGTAAGACGAGTGTAAACCTGAATGATTAGTGGTTTGGAGGGGACTAGCAGTGGAAGCAGAGTAGGTGTGCGAAGAAGAGGTGGAAGAGGAGATGTAACTGGAACTGGAGTAGATGTGGGACAAAGAGGTGGAAGCGGAGACGTAACTAGAACTGTGAGCCGAGGTAGATGGGAAGGAAGAAGAGGATCAGTAGGAGCAGTGTGATAGGGTTGATCCTCATGAAAAGAGACATCAGCAGAGACAACCACTTTACCAGTGACAGGATAATAATAAACATACCCTTTCTGAGTGCGAGAGTATCCAACAAACATAGCCTTGGTAGCACGAGGGGCAAGCTTGTCATTTGAGGGACCAAGAGTATGGACATAACAGGTACATCCAAACACACGAGGTGTGAGAGAGAAGAGATCCTTGGATGGGTACAAGAGAGTCATGGGGGCCACAAAGTGGAGGATAGACGAGGGCATGCGATTGATAAGATGACATGCAGTGGAGACATCAATGTTCTAATAGAGATGGGGAACCTGCATTTGAATCATTAAAGAGCGAGTAACATCAAGAAGGTGACGATTTTTCCGTTCTGCGACGCCATTTTGTTGAGTGGTATACGCACACGAAGTTTGATGTATAATACCAAACTCGACGTACAGATTGGAGAATGTTCGACCGGTATACTCACGAGCGTTATCAGTATGGATAATTTTAATATATGTGGAAAATTGTGTTGGAGTCTCGGTAAGAAAAGTACGGAAAGTCGATGTGAGTTCGGTACGATCACGAAGTAAGTATAACCAGGTAACCCGCGAGTAATCATCAATAAAGGTTACAAAGTACCGATAACCAAAAACACTAGTGATCTTATATGGTACCCAAATATCAGAATGTACTAATGAAAAAGGACCATCACTCATAGTACAAGGAGAAGTAAATGAGACACGATGTTGTTTGCTAAAGATACAAGATTCACAAAAAACTCCTGAAGAGGAATATCTGGAAGAGCTTTCTTGAGTATCTGGAGAGGAGCATGCCCAAGACGACGGTGCCAGTCAATGAAGGAGATAGTGGTAAGAGCAGCAGGAGGAACATCAAGAAGATACCGCCCGTTGGACAGTCGCCCCCGACCAAATATAGTCTGCGTTAGTTGATCCTTGACAACAAAAGAAGAATGTGAGAAGGTTACACAACAGTCAAGGTCCTGAGTAAGACAACTAACAGAGAGAAGATTAAAGGGGGATCCCGGAACATAAAGAACAAATGATAAGGAGAGGGAGAGGGTAAGAGGCAGATGAGCAGCGCCAGAATCGGTGTCGTGTCACCATTAGTCACAGTGATAAACTTGAGATAATCAGAAGCTAAGTACTGCGACGGCTTCTGCGGAGAGAGATGATGTGTGAGACCTAAGTCCATAATCCAGTGAGAGCCGTGAGAGAGGCAAGATATCCCTTCATCAGAGATCGAGGCCACAGATCCAGAGGAGCGACTGACCACCCCTTGGAGCTGTTGAAGTTGAGCACGCAGTGCAGCAATGCCGTCACTGGTGGTGGATGGAGGTGTGGAAGTATTTGAAACAGTAAGCGAATCTGACGGCATGCGGACGGAACCAAGGAGCAGTGTGAAGGCAACCTGCCCGAGCGGTTAGAACAATACTGCAGAGGAACGGGCACAGATCGCACAACAAGAACCCAGAGACTAGCCGGGCGAGAATAGAAGGCCGAAAGGCACGATGAGGCAATACTGTCCGCAAAGGCAGAAGAAGAGATCGTGTGGCAAGTACACACCAAGCGGACTTGCGACCAAGCTGCGCGGCAAGGAGAAACCGCAGCGGTCAGCAAGCAGCAATGACTAGGAGAGATCGCATGCGACAAGACAGAAGCAGCAGTGGCAAGAAGAGAACGCACACGACTAAGAGAGATCGCACGTGGAAAGGAGAAACCACACGCGACAAGAAGAGCTACGAAGGGCAGCGACTGGGAGAGATCGCATCAGCAACAACAACGGCAAACCACACGACAAGCAGACCAAACCGCGGTGAACAGAACAATCTGCAGCGAACTGAGTACACCAAGCGACAAAGAAGAGAGACTGCGCAGCGGGCAGACCGCGCGACAGGCAGCCGGCAGACCGCGCGACACGCAGCCGGAAGACCTCGCGACAAAAAGACACGCGGATAGAATAAAGAAGCAGGCTGCTCGAGTAGACCAAAGAAGGCGCGGTCAGAATACCAGATCTCGCGATCAGGAGAAGCGAGATGTGTGCGGTAAGAAAGTAACCGGCAAGCAGGGAGTAGACCGCAACGAATAGAAACAGGTCACAACGGATAGGAGCAGGCCGCCGCGAATAGAACAAGAGACCAGGCGGTTAGATCTAACTGCATGGAAAGGCAACTCGTGACAAGCGGATACCAACCCCCAAGAAGTAGAGAAGCCGCGAACACAGAAGCGGTTTAGCGAGAAGACGAGGGGAGCCAACAGTGTAGAGCCGAGAGGTTATAAAAAGGAGTGGAGGAGGGGAAGAAAAGTGGATCCACGGAAGGGAAGAAAGAGACGGGTAGAAAAGTGGAGGCCGCAGAGAGGTGCAACAAGAAAAGAAAACAGACCGCCCGGTTATCCAGAAGGCTGGGCGGTTAGAATAAAACAGACCCGACCAATGGCTTTGATACCATGTAGAGAAGTGGTTCAAACCTTGTATATACTTCTTGAATATGGCAAATACAAGTATGAGTACATATATATAGGAGAGATGTGAGAGGAAACATCCTATACCGAAGATACGAGACTAAACACAAAAACTATAAATGAGACAACTTATTGTGCCTTTACATAAGCACAAAGTAAATTTCTCGATGTATATTGACATCTTCTCAAAACACAAATTTTTACTTGACTTTATTCAGATTCCCTGTGTGTACTGAGTTTGCTTGACCTCTTCTGAATGACTTTGGACTTACATTTAAGACAAGATGCCCTCTATACATGCCGATATTTATCATATATTGCTTTGATAAGCTGATATATCAAATCAAAAAAGGATTTTTCCAATTATCCCTCCCTATTTGATATCCCAGGTTTTACAAGAATAAGTGATTTCAAATAAGAAAAGAAAATAGATTTTAATGATGGATACCCAAATAAACACAAAGAATAGATATACAAAAATATCTATACATACCCCCATTTTATTCCTTTATTTATCATCATCACCATCGTCATCAGAACCTTTACATATAGATAGAAGAAAGAAGATACATTAAGGAAAGAAAAGAAGATGATTCCACTTTTGCTTTTCAAGCAAAGTGGATGAACTAGTGATGAGTTCCTTCTGAGTATTCTCAGTATAATCATAGTGTATTCTCCTAACCTTCTGAGGTAACTCTAGAATTATCTTGTGAACCATAATAGTATAACCTTTCTCAATAATTTTAGCCGCTAGTTCATTGATATATTCATTCTCTTTACCATGTGATATTGGTCTGGTAATTGAAGACTCAACAACATCAGGCATACTGGGCATGTCTGGATTTAAAGGAGATGTAGACGATCTGATGAAAGCCACAGGTTCCGGCCTTTTGCTTTACCATCTGGATCTTTTGATCTTTTCACATAGGTAATATGAACCTTCAGATCACATTCCAAGCCAGTTTTGTCAATCCTTTCAGTTGCCTGTACTGTATAGTTAACTGGATTCTTGGTTTTGTATACTTATACATCAAATAACTTACTGGGAATATGGATTTCAACTTCCTTAGACTTCATGAAGTCTAGTAATAAATTCAGTTCTCCTTCTCATTTTTTTTCTCAGTAAGCTGCAATTTCGTCTTTTTTATCATCATTAATTCTTTTTAAGGATTCAACAAATGCATGATCAACTGCAGGAACCGGAGAAGATTCAACTGGATTTATCTTAATGTGAGCATAAGGATTAAGAGCGTTATAAGACTTTATTTTTTTTTACATCTTTTTTTTCTTCTTTAATGTAATTTTTGCATGAGGGTCTAGAATCATGAAATCTCTCCCTTTCCACTGCCTTGAAAACCTCTTGAAAAAGGAGCCCTAGTAGAGGGAGGAGTTGGAAGTGTTTGGTGAGAGAAAATCATAGAGGGAGTCTCCTGTGTGGGAGAAGTGTCCTTCTTTTCTGGTGGAGTGACTGCATCTTTTTTAGCAGCTGAAACTCTTTGAAAAATTGTGATTGTATCTGCAAGATCAAATGGAGTATTCTTCAGAGTGTCTGACTGTGCATCATTCAAATCCTCTTTAGGAGTTGAAGTGGAGATTCATGTCACATTTTAGAAGAAACTTCATGCTCCCTTTGAATATTTGATTCATCTTGAATGGTAAGCTCCCCCTGGACAAGTAACTACTTCTCAGGAGGAGATTCCACAGAGAAAAATCGGAAGTTCGTGAAGAACTGCTTGTATTGCTCTATCAACGGACATATCATCAACTAACTGATTGCCAACAATTTTGTCTGGATCATATCCAACATCAGAGTGGGTACCCTTATAACATTGGTAAGCATGCTCATTAACAATGCTCAGAGTTTGATATATAGAATCTTCAAGCACAACAAGATCATCATTCCCAGCAACATCAACCCCAAACTCAACAATATTCTCATGAAGAGCATCCAGGTTATTCAAACTTTGATCAAAACTTTGATATCAGCACCATCATCTTGCTGAACAACTTTTTTAGTATCAACATTTCTAGACTCATCCATTGCCTCATCCTCATCAGCATCAACATCTGCTCCAGAAATCCTTTCTGAAATACCACAGACAACACCAAACATCTCCCCTCTCCTGGCTTCATTAATAAGTGAAGTTTAGAAATCCTTGCTTGTCGGGGAGGACTCAATCAATTGAGTTAATACCTCAACAGATGTAGTCAATTCATGCAACTGAAGTTGAAGACCATCAAGTCTCAGATTTAGAACTACAGATAGATCATTCATTTGAGTGGAGAATGAGGACATCATGTAACACTCCATTTTTAAATAGGGATCCTAGAAGCATTATCATACTAATAGGTGCATCGCATCACCTTGAAAATAAGGTGGAATCCTTAAAGGAGGCAAAATGTGCACTTTGCCATGTTAGCCAAATCACACCCTATTGGCCCCATCTTTGACCCATTGAACCAACCATCCCCTTCCTCATGACCTAAATGAGTCAAATCTCCAATTGGTACCCCAATTGATGCACCCCATAACCTTGGAGACAAGGTGGAGCCCTTAAAGGGGCATGATGTGCATTTAGCCAAAATTGACCAAACATCTCAATTGACCCCACCCTTGAACGATTGATCTAACCATCTCCTTCCTCCTTACCCAACATAACCAACACACCAATTGGCATCCCAATTGATGCACATTACCTAGTGCTAGGAGACAAGGTGAAACTCTTAAAGGGGCATGTTGTGCATTTAGCCAAAATTGACCAAACCAACTCAATTGACCCCATCCTTCACCAATTGAGCTAACCATCTCCTTCCTCATGACCCAACCTAACCAACACACCAATTGGCACCTCAATTGATGCACCACATCACCTTGGAGACAGGTCGAATCCTTAAAAGGGCATGATGTGCAATTAATCATGACCCATGAACAAGACGAGCTAAACCTCACAAAATGTTGACTTTGTCAACCAAAATTAATCATGGTCAAAGCATGATTTAATTAAGACCTAAACCCACTTTCAAAAATATCTTAACCTTACATTGACCCAAAACCCCAAGAATTAAGCGCTAAACTCATATGGACGCTAAACCCATGGTCAAGATCAGATGACCCATGGTTACCCTAAACTCTTATGAACCCTAAACCCATGATTAAGATCAGATGACCCATGGTTAGCCTAAATAAACAAAGTCAATAGTCAAAGATTACTTCAGGAAAAATTTACCCAAAATGGGATTACTTCACGTGATGTATCATACCATTTATGGCCTAAGACACCCATAGGAAGATGAGAGGGAGCCCCCACTGTATTTTGAATCCATCAGTGATTTTTAAGGCGGTTTTAGGTCTAACCATAGCCGACTAATGGAGTAGAGGAGTGAAAAATGGTATTCTCTCCCCCAGCCTCTAAAAGCCTCCTTACCATTCAGAGATCTCACACACCTCCCAAGCATCATTCCTAAGTTGAGAAATTGAGTGGAAGCCCTCAAGAGGAGTGAAGCCACGATAACTGACCAAGCAATGGAAGTCAGAACCCGTTCCAGGAAGTCGCGACAATGTGAGGTGAGATTTCTTCCACTTCCCCTTTTATGATCATCCTAGAACAATTTTGAATCGAAATCGAGATCGATTGAGCTTTGATTTCATATAATTTGGTGGAAAATCACCGTCAAAATATCACTGTAATTTTGGTCGGCGCCGCCGGTGACAGGTCGCCGGACCACCTCCAAAGGATAACCCTCATCACGACGAAACTGTTGGCAGTGGTGGCGATTGGTGGTGATGGCCGAACGATGGTGGAGGAGCCCCAAAAGCTCCGTCTAGTCGGGTTCAATCTTAACCATTGGCTCAAGATTGAAGACGATTGCTGAGCCGTCTGATTACCTTAATTCCGTCAAGCTAATGATTAGCTGATCCCTACAACGGATCGAGCTCGAATCCGCTATGGGGGAATGACATTTTGCTGTCTGCCGTCTTTCTGAACCGTTATATCTGCTTCAAGATCTGTATTTTATTACAACAATATTATAGAGATCGATTTAATTGATTTGGCTATATGCACCCCACAATAACAAATTTCACAATTATTTTTAAATAACTTAATGGCTGAACCAGACCAAGTGGTCAACATGAAACTTGTAGGTCTTGTTCTGGGCTTTTCAAAATGAAGTGTCACATTCTCTAGAGATGAGTATATCTCTCTGAATTAATTTATGAATTAAATGTGACATAAATTATATGATCTATTATATTGTGTGTATTGGTTTGGTAAATTTACATAGAATGAACCTGATAACTTGTGTATAAGTTCATTATAGGGTTAGTAATGCATATATAAAGACTTGGAATTTTTGGGATATATTTTTCTATAGTTTATTTTAAGTACATTAAATTATCACACTCATGTATAAATGAAATATTTTGATCTTAGACATTGAATTAAATTTTCAATTTTTTAATGGTACACTTATAATGTCATGATTGACCTTGAGTTCAATTTTGAAGATGTTTGAACATGAATTGATCATCTTATGAAATACGTCTTAAGAATATATTTTCATTATTCAAATTGTCACACTTGTGTATTAATGAAATGTTTTGATCTTATACATTTACATAATTTCTCAATTTTGTAAGACACTTATAATGTCATGACTGACCTTGAGTTAAATTTTGTAGATGTTTGGACATAAATTGATCGTCTTATTATACATTTTTAAGAGTATAGTTTGATTATGTAAATTGTCATACATGTGTATTAATGAAATGTTTTGACCTTGACATTTAAATAAATTCCCAAATTTTTATGGTACACTAATAATGTTATGACTGAACTTGGGATAAATTTTGATGTTTGGACATAAATTGATTATCTTATGAATTGTACATTTTAAAAGTACAAGTTGATTATTCAAATTGTCGCACTTGTGTATCAATGAAATGTTTTGACCTTAAACATTTAAATAAATTCCCAATTCATTATGGCCCCTTTATTATGTCATACTTGACCTCGATTTAAAGTTTGAGAGCATTCATTCATGATTACCTCTCATCTTTTTGTTTATATGTCGGGATAATATAGTTGTGTATAGTTAATGCCTTATGTAGTATCTTTCTTTTGCAATAGCCTTAGGTTAAGGGTAAGACTAGTATTAACTTAAGCATACGTCTGTGAGACTCTTACTTTAAGTCATCTGATTGGTGTTTAAGAAAGAGGTTAGAGGCGAGTCAGTATCCCCCGCAAGAAAGGTGTTATATAATGATATATTGTGTTACCACCAACCTTATTATAATTTGACCAATGGGCTACTTAAATTAGACATCACTACAATTGCTAATAAATTGTGCATCCACTGTTACTCAAGAACTATCCTCCGAGTCTATGAGAGACTAAAGGATTGTAAAGACTAATTGTTTGTCTTGTGTGGAGAACGACATTGAATTAAATGTTTAGTTCTGAAAACTGCGGTGGGTCTAACCACTCCACCAAACAGAGCACACCGACAGAGAGACTTAAGTGTTAGTCTCGTAGGCTATTGAGATAATTTGTCTTGTGGATATAATCCTAGTGGTCAAACTCCCTTTGTTCGTATCGACTCAATGCTGGTTTTAGCAAGATATCAAATATTAGTGCAAGTATGAACCCACACTGTACATTAAGGCTTAGGATGGTTGTGTGTCACCTACCTATAAGCGGAGATGTCTGATCTACTGTTATCATTCGCCATGGTAATAAGGTTGGTTGCATCTACCGATGTCATCTCTCAAGGCGAGGCGCTCGCATCTACCGATGTCATCTCTGGTTTGTATGCGTTGTTTTTTTAATCTTTTGCATCTTAATTCATCTGCCTTAGTATCGAATAATCTTGGAATGCGTCTATGATTGCTATTTCTAGGGAGATTTAAGGTCAAAAATAAGTGGACGTAAATTCTATTTGATTCTGGTGCATCTCACTCTTTCGTCGCTTGTCACATTGTGGATCTTTATAGCTGACCTACTTCGCCACTTGAGGTTCCTTTTGAGATTTCTGTGCCTGGTCATCTGCACCTTTCAACTATGAGTATTCTCAATTGTTCGATAATGCTTGGTGAATTACAAGTCTCCGCCGATCTCATAGTTATAGAAATAACAGAATTCAATGTAATCTTGGGCATGAATTGGCTGGTTGTATACAGAGCAAAGCTGGACTGTGTGACGAAGAAGGTCAATCTTAGTATCAATAGCAAGGACTACAACGTTCATGTTCAGACCTGCAACCACCTGAAGGTAATCTCTGCTGTGCGCGCCACTCGTCTTCTTGGTTAAGGATGTTCCGCTTATTTTGTTTATGCTTCGCTTTCAGATGTTGCATCTCCTCAACTTGAATCCATCCCGATTATTTCTGAGTTTCCTGACGTTTTTCCTGTCGAATTGCCTGGAATGCCTCCTGATCGAGAGGTGGAGTTCTCCATTGATGTAGAGCCTGGAACACGCCCTATATCTAAAGCTCCGTTTAGTATGCCCCGCGCTAGTTGGAAGAGCTTAGATCGCAGTTGGATGAAAAATTATCGAGCGTGGATATATTCGTCCTAGCTCTTCATCTTGGGGAGCCCCCGCCCTCTTCGTGAAAAAGAAAGATGTTTTCATGAGGCCGTGCATTGATTATTGAGATCTAAACAAGATAACAATCAAGAATAAATATCCTCTTCTGCGTGTGGATGATCTCTTTTATCAACTCAAAGGTAGTACCGTCTTTTCCAAGAAAGATCTCAGATTAGATTACCATCAACTTAAGATCAAGGAATCCGACATTCCCAGGACTGCCTTTTAGACTCGGTATGGACATTTTTAATTCTTGTGATGTCCTTTGGTTTTACTAACGCTCCTTCCGCCTTTATGGATATGATGAACCGCGTCTTCCTTGAATATCTGGATAAGTTCATCATTGTGTTCATTGACGATATTCTGGTCTTTCCAAGACCCATGAGGAGCATGCTGCACATCTTAGACTCACTCTCTCTACTCTTCGTCAATATCAACTCTATGCCAAGCTGGCGAAATGCGAGTTCTGGCTGTATCGTGTTGCTTTCTTGGGGCATGTCATTTCAGAGGATGGACTTGCCGTTGATCTTGCCAAGATTTCCGCAGTTATGGATTGAAAGCGACCTTCTACCCCTACTGAAATTCGCCGCTTTCTGGGTTTAGATGTTTATTACCGATGTTTCGTCAAGGGGTTTTCCTCCCTTGCTGCTCCTCTGACAAAGCTTCATGCGAGATTTGAGTGGTCAGATCAGTGTGATCAGGCCTTCTCGGAATTAAAACAGACGCTTCCAGAGTTGGTTTGGGATGTGTCTTGATGTAGAACGATCGTTTTATTGCTTATGGGTCGAGACAGTTGAAAGTTCATGAACACAACTACCACACTCATGATTTGGAATTCGCTGCGGCTGTATTTGCGCTGAAGTTTTTGCGACAACATCTTTTTGGAGTGAAGTGTCACTTCTTCACCGACCATCAGCGTTTGAAGTATAGTTCGTTCAGAAGGATCTCAATATTTGTGAGAGGCGTTGACTCGAATTCATAGTAGATTATGACTTACAACTCACGTATGTTCCTGGTAAAGCCAATTCAGTGACAGATGGATTGAGCCGACAGGCTTCTATGACTGCTTGTGCACCCATTTCAGCTACTCTTGTAGCCTTGATTGATGAACTCGAGCGGATAGACATCCATCTCACCCAAGGGTCATGAAGAAGTTTTTGGTCCATTATGGGTGGAGAAGGTGAAGGATTTGCAGCCATTCGATCCCGCACTCCAGCGCATCTGCCAAATGGCTGAACTTGGGACCCTTCCAGATTTCTCTATCTCTGATGATGTTCTACGTTTTCGAGGTCGCCTCTGCATCCTTGATGTCCCAGAATTGCTTGATAGTATTTGTCTAGATGCTCATGAATCCCGTACATCTGGCCATCCGAGCAACAATAGGATGTATCATGTTTTGAAACAAATTGTGTGGTGGATTGGTATGAAAAACTATATTGTTCGCTTTATCTCTCGATGTCTGACGTGACAGAAGGTGAAAGCTCAGCGTCAGCGTGCTGGTGGTCTTTTGCAGCCTCTGCCTATCTCTGAATGGAAGTGAGAAGACATCTCTATGGACTTCATCGCTGGTCTGCCCTGTACTCCCAGAGGGCTTGATGCGATTTGGGTCATAGTAGATCGCATGACTAAAGTGACTCACTTCATCCCATATAAGGAAGACCATTCCACCAAAAAGATGGCTCAGATCTATGTTTCAGAGATTGTTAGATTCCATGAGATTCCTTTGCAGATTGTATCTGATTGTGACTCGATATTTTTATCTCATTTCTGGAAGGGCTTCAGGCAAGCTTTGGACACTGATCTCAACCTGAGCACCGCTTATCACCCAACAACTGATTGCCAGACCGAAAGAGTTAATAAGATTGTTGAAGACATGCTTCAGTGTTATATTTTGGACTACAAGGAAGCTTGGGATGAACAACTACCTTTGGTCGAGTTCACCTATAACAATAGCTATCAAGAGAGCCTCAAGATGACACCCTTCGTAGCACTGTATGAGCGTCGTTGTAGGACCCCTCTCTATTAGTCGGAAGTTGGTGAAAATATTGTTTTAGGACCTGAGTTACTTCAGGAAATGTAAGAAGCCACAAGAAAGACTCGACTTCAACTCAGTTGTGTCATCGAGAGACAGAGGAAGTATGCCAATCAGCACCGCCATCCATTAGAATTTGCTGTGGGTGATCAAGTGTTCCTGAAGGTTTCCCCTACTCCCGGGGTAAAACGGTTTGGTCGCCATCATAAGCTCAACCCGAGGTTCGTGGGACCGTTTTCCATCTCAGAGCGCATCGGGCGATCTGCTTATCGTCTTGAACTGCCTGCTTCTTTGGTCGGAGTTCGCGATGTCTTTCATGTTAGCCAACTTCGGAAGTACATTCGTGATCCTTCCCGCATCATTGAAGAAAATCCAGTGATTTCTGAAGCTTAACTTTCTTATCCGATCGAGCCCACTAAGATCGTTGAGTATCAAGAACACATGCTTCAAAAGAGTGCCATCCATATGGTCAAAATGCTTTGGATGCATGACAAGTCTAAGGAGTACACTTGGGAACTTGAATTTGATTTGCGTAGCAAGTATCCACAACTCTTCTCTTGACCTTTGTATGTATTCACTCTTGTTCCTCGTTCTATTCCAATATATTCATAGTTATCTTTCATGTCTTAACTTACCAATCTTGTTGGAATGAATGATGTTTGAATCATCACCTAAGAAGCTCATTTCAGGGAAATCCTCCAAAATTTCAGGACGAAACTTCCTAAGTAGGAGAGAATGTAACAACTCATGTTATAAAAAAGGAGAATGAAATGAAACCAAAACAATTAATGACATTTTTTGTAATTTTGTCTAATTAGGTTATCCTATTAAACCTAAAACCCGAGCCAACCCCCTCATTCCCGATTATCTCAACTAGTCGGCCCAGTTCATTCTTTGTCTCCCGCAAAGTCGCTCGTGCCGGCTCCTGATTTTGCCTCTCGCGCGTCCCGTTGGCCCCTCCGACGCCACTTCCTCCTCTAACCGCTGCCTCAGCTTGATTCCCCGCCTCCTCCTTCCCCTCTTCTTCCTCCTTCCTCCCCGGGCTAGCAACATCATCTGTTTCCTTCAAGGACTGGCCGATGTCTCTTCATCCTCCGGCCGACAACAAACTTTCTCCCCTCCAAGGAGACAATTGCTCAAGTCCTCGGGGCAGCAGCCCCTCCGTCGCCTTCTCCGTTTCAGCCGGTGGATTTCACGGAGGACTTCTCGGGTTTTGCTCGAAACCACCTTTACTTGGATTTTTGAGTCCAGATTTGTCCTAAATTTTTATGATAATTTTCGCCCCCCAATCGATGTGATTACGTCGATCCATCTTGTGTTCGTCGTATAATCGTCTAATCATCTTGTAATTTTGGCTCCCGTCATCGTCTATAGGTGCAATTGGCGGAATCTCTTCAAGGCCCTCTCCGATTTAGGGTTTATGTCACCTAAGCGCCGCCAATCACCTGTTTTCCTCGTGGCAGCCTCCTCTCCCCTCATTTGGGAGGGAGGTAAATTCTTAACTCGTTCTTGTTATAGTTATACGATAAGAAATGCATGTGTTAGCGTAGGATTCTCGTTCTATCAAATATCATTCATGCTTGCCTTCTAACAAATTCGAAATAAGGTTGCTATTTTGCTTGCGCTGTTTAGTCGCCGCCATCCGTTTCAGCTTCACCTTAAGGCAAGTAGAGAAATCTCTTTCTCGCTTGCAAACATTAAATGTTTATTTCATGCACTCTTTCATGTTATGAAATGTACACTTAAATATCTTAACTGTTAAATTATTATCAAGTCCTTATACATTAGGAATCAACAAATCTTGAGTTCTTAAATTTAATATGTCATAAGCAAATCCTTGGAAGATAGTGTTGAATTGATGTGACGTTTTGAATCAAGTTTCCTCTTAATTTGTAACGAAAACCAATGGAATGGCCATAACAAGCTCCAATATTTTGATAAGCATTGCAATTTAACTAATATTAGAATCATGTGCATCAAATTAAAACACATGCATCTTTCACAGATTACCGCTTATGTCATTTCGTGTTTGAATCTAGTCTGTACTCCGGAGTAGACTAATAATTAAAATTATGTCTGTGTACTCTCTTACATGTCTGTCCTACCAGCATAGCCTCATATGATAGATTGATACGCAACTAATTCTATTTCCTTGCTTGCACTTTACTTTTCCTTGTTTACATACATATTTTCATTGTTTCGAGGCTTTTTCCTTCTTGTTTGGAATTTGTCTTAGCGTCCGTGACTGCGCCACATGTTACCTGAGGCTGAGCTGGTTCAAGATTCTGGTTCCTAGAGGTTTATTTTTGTTGTTTCATCAGGTTTTATGTATTTTGTTTCCTTTACCGTCAGATCTATTTATCATATTCTAGTTATTATCAGATATTTTCTTTTGTATCATGTACCACTGCTAGGCTTTTATTGATGTACCAGAATATTATATTAATGGTATGTTCACTGCTATGGTTTATTGCGTTTACATTTTTTTACCAGCACTGTATGTGACATGAGATTTTATTAAAATTCATGTGCATATGGTTTTTCACTGACTAACTCGGAATTTTTCATAAATACTAACAAACTAGTCTTTCTCAAATTAATTAATTTAAATATAAAGTTACAACTTTAGCTCCCGCCTAATCGACATGGAATTTCTCTCCCGTTCCTGTGACATCACGACCCGCCCTTAGCGCACTCTGATGATTGTTATTAGACGGGTCGTGACATATTCCCAGAGAAGAGCGATCGCTACCAGCCAAGAGTGCGCCAAGGAGGAGACACGAGGGAGGCAACGACGGTTGTCAGGCTGGGCAATCGGGTCCAGAGGAGGTATCAGAGGACGAGGAACATACCAGCAGAGGGGCACGATACCATGATGTTCCAGACTTCCTGGTGGCTTGGAGGAGGGCTAGAGAAGGAGCGAAAGAAGGAGAAGCCCCAAGGAAGAGGGGTCAGGAGGACCCAGAGAGGTACTAGGCCCCTGTTTGGAGGAGGAACGAAGGTCGGATAGACCAAAGGGCTCATGGAGGAGTCAATCAAGAAGGAGCAAGAGGGGTCAGAGCAATCCATGGAGAAGCAGGGGTGGAGGCCTCCCACAAATGAACTCTCAACACCATTTATCGAAGGAGTGTCGCTTCGACCTCCCAGGCTCCTCAACAGTCGGAGATCACCTTTTCGGTGAAGGATATACTGGGGAACGTAAACCCCTTCCATGATGCCCTCACTATCTTCGCAATTGTGGAGAACTTCACCGTCAATCAGACTCTCGTGGATAGCGGGAGCTCCGTGAACGTCATCTTCAAGAAAACGTTCGACGGGTTGGAGTTAGAGGCCGGAAGGGTGATCGCCTCAGATGACCCTCTTTTCGGCTTCTCTGGAGAGAGGAAGTTGAAGGCGGGGTGGAGCTGCAGGTGACCTTGAGCAGAACCACGATCAAATGTAGTTTCGTCATCGTGGATGCGCCGAGTTGTTACAGTGCCATCTTTGGAAGGCCCCTAATCAACTTATTCATGGCGGTCCCGTCCTCCTATCATCAATGCCTAAAGTAATGCCAAGGAGACATCCAGGTGAGGATCCAGAGCGATCCAAGAGCTGCACGAGAGTGCTATCTGAACACAATGAACACCATCAACTGGATGGAGGAAGCAAAGGAGTTGGAGCAGGTCCTGGAAGGAAGAACCAAGATGGAGGCAGCAGAGGGGGTGGAATAGGTGGAATTGGTGACCGAGGGAGGGAGGTCCGGGACTGAAGATAGGAGTGGCCCAAAAGGCCATGGAGAAGATGGAGTTTGTGGCGTGCTTGCAGGAGAATGTGAACATCTTCGCCTAGAGCGCTGCCGACATGCCCGGAGTTGATGGCAACGTATCCTGCCATATCCTTAACCGCAACCCAGAGGTCAAGCCCATCAGGCATAAGAAAAGGATGATGGCCACTAAATCTGTCGAGCCCATCGGTGAGGAGGTGAAAAAACTGCTTGTGGCATGTATTGTATCAGAGGTCTAGTACCCGGGTTGGATCTCCAATATGTTGATGGTAACGAGGGCCTCAGGAGGCTGGAGAATGTGTGTTGACTTTTCTTTATTAAATAAAGTCTGTTTCGAAGGATTGTTATCTCTTGTCTCGAATCAACGTGCTAGTTGATTCAGCCGTTGATTTTTCTGCGGTAAATTTTCTTGATGCTTTTTCAGTGTATCACAAGATCTAGATGCATCCCCTGACTCTCACGACGTCTTCTTCATCACCTGCGATGACTGTTATAGCTATAAAATGATGCACTTTTGGCAGAAGAATGCGAGGGCCACCTACCAGCGGATGTTGGATTAGGTCTTCAAGGAGCAAAAAATGCGCAACCTGCAGGGTACGTCGATGACCTCTTGATCAAGAGCAAGAGCATCCAAGGACACATCAAAGATCTGGTGAGACCTTTGTGACGCTGCACAAATATAAGGTAAGGCTCAATCCGACAAAGTGTGTGTTCGTGACAAGTCGAAGAAAGTTCTTGGGACATCTTCTTAGCCCGGAAGGGGTGGAGCCTAACCCTGATAAAGTCAAAACAATCATGGAGATGATATCCTTGAAGAGCGTCATGGAAGTCCAGAGGGTGACCAGAAGGTTGGCTGGCCTTATTCGCTTTTTGGTTAAAGCCAGTGAGAAGTACTCCTCTTCTGCAAGACTCTTCGAGGCCGTCGACAGTTCGAGTGGACCGAGTAGTGCGAGATGACCTTCAACCAGCTCAAAAGGCAGCTGAAGCAGACATTTCTATTCCAATGTCCGAAGGAAGGGGAAGACCTGCTACTCTACCTTGGAGTAGGAGCAGAAGCGGTGAGCTCGGTGCTAGTTCGGGAAGAGGGAAAGAGGTAACTACCCATCAACTATGTGAGCAGAGTACTCCAAAAGGCAGAGTTGAGATACCCCATTCTGAAGAAAGCTGGCCTTCGCCCTGGTGATCTTGGCACGGAAGCTCAGACCCTATTTTCAAACGCACTCCATCCGCGCGGTGATGAATCATCCTCTTCCGGGTATCCTGAGTGGGGTAGAACACTCAGGGCGGTTGACGAAGTGATCGATAGAGCTCAGTGAGTTTGACATTTCCTTCTATCTAAGGAGTGCAATCAAGGGACAAGCGGTGGTGGATTTCTTGGAGGGCTTCTCAGCAGAGGAGAACGGGGACGGAGAGCCCTCCGGAGTAATTCCCTGAAAAATGTTTGTGGATGGAGCCTCGACCAAAAGCTCTGTAGGTGTGAGCATCGTGCTGACGTGCCCTCAAAGAACCAGGATCAAGCAAGCAGTCGAGATCCTCTTCGCGGTCACGAATAATCAGGCTGATATGAGTCCATAATCGCAGCGATGCATCTAGCCAGGGAGTTGGGGATCCAACACATCCAAGTTTTTACTGATTCGATGGTAGTCACATCGCAGATCTACGACGAGTTCAAGGTCTGAGATGCCGTTTTGCAACAATACCTCGTCAAGGTGAGAGGACTAATTGGAGGTTTCCAATCTTTCTTCGTTCAACAAGTGCGTAGGGAGAAAAACACGTCAGCGAATCGATTGACAAAGTACGACCCGAGGGCCGAGGGCACTATCACTTTGTTGTGGCGACCCTCCATCGAGGAAAAAGAAATGTTGGAGATCGAGCAACAGACTTCTTGGCTGGATCTCTTTGTGGCATTCTTGGCTATAAGCAAGCTCCTGTAGGAAGCAGGGGACCAGAGGAAGTTCAGGTGCATTCTTGGCAAAGGCCAGGTGCGTGTCGGAGCTCGAGGTTTCTCAGGTCCTGAAAGAGATTCATTCTGGAGCGTGTTGAAGTCATTCGTGGGCTCGTACTCTGGAGCGAAGGATTGCCTTCTCCAAAAAAGTGTCTGAAGTGCCAACACTTTGCACCTCTCCAATTGAAGCCAACCCAGCAGATTCGTTTGATCACGGCCCCTTGGTCGTTTGCCATCTATGTAATGGATTTGATTGGCCTTTTTCTCGACGCCAGCGTGTAGCAAAAGTTTATTTTTGTGATGATCGACTACTTCTTCAAGTGGATCAAGGTCAAAGCCCTAGCCAAGAGTACATCTCTGATTGTCAAGAACTTCATATGAGGGAGATTGCCTGCAGGTTCGGGATTCTTCTCGCCATCGTCATAAACAACTGATCGCAGTTCGCCAGCTTGGAGCTGACCAACTTATGCCAGCAGTTGGGGACAGATCTTTGATTTTCTTCGGCGCATCATCCCCAGAGTAATGAGCAGGTGGAAGCTGCGAACAAGCTCATCATCAGCCTTCTGAAGAGAAAGGTCAAGAACCTGAAGGGGAACTGGGCAGAGCAGCTCCCTTCGGTTCTATGGGCGTAGAGAACTACTCTCAACTCGGCCACGGGGGAGACGCCCTTCAAGCTGTCCCACGGGTCCAAGGCTCTCATCCCGGTGGAGTTCGAGGTCAGAAGCCCCCGAGTGGTTGCGGCGGAAGGAGGAGATGAAGAGTGGCGTCTCGAAAATGAGGAAGCCCAAAAGCTCTCCCTCGACTACGTTGAGGAACTTTGAGACCCTTCATTGACTAGCCAGGAGGACTCGAGTGTGTGAGTCATTGAGGTCATGAAAGAACTATAAGCTCGGCGCAAGATTAGAAACCATCTTAAAAATTTAAAGGCTCGTCATCACTTTGATAATCGGCCCTACCGAGTGGAGCAACCCAAAGTCTGGTTGGAGGTCTCGAGTGTGTGCGTCCTGAAGGATCTCCCGAGCGCCTGTCCATGTCCGGGTTTCTTTTACTCCTCAACCAGGAAAAGGATGGAGGTCTTGAGTGAGTGCGTCTTATTGAACCTCTCGAGAGCCATTTCCCTTTACAGGTATCTCGGCCTTCAGAGACAGGTAGTAGAGTGAGAATTCGTAAAAGTCGACAAGGGCGGTCCTCACGATCGAATTAGGAAATGTGCCTTCAGCTTGAATCTCGTAATGCTCAGAGCGGATGATGAGACAGTATATCTGGACTTGCCTTGCCCCCTCCTAAGTCCAGACTTCTGTATTGACGACCGAGATCAGCTCCCCCTTTTTACATACTACCCGACGATTCCCCGATTGCACTTCTCATCCGACTGTAGATATTATTGGAAGAGAATCTGGGGCCGACCTTCCAACTCGACGAAGTGAAGATCGTCCCTTCCTTGAAAATAGATCCTTCATCATCAAAAAAGTCGGTGCAGTTAACTCTTTTTCAATCTCTTAAGTAATAGGGCGAGCGATCTCCGCACTAGTGAGAAATCCTTGAGTGAGTTGTTGTCGTAGTCTCGGTCTTTGCTCGAGCTCCTCTCCAGCACGCTGGGTACTTGCTGGCGGTTTGCACATCGCAGGTCGCTCGCCATCAAAAATATTCTCACAACAAATCTCTCACGACCTAAGTACTCACAGAAAGTCGTGAAAGGGTTAGCACGTTTGGCCAAGCGTAGCGACGAACCTAAGCTTATACTCACACACCCTACAAAGCATAAGCATATCGTCGCGAGTTACAATACCAGGAAAATAAAGAGACATTTGACATACTCGGCGGTGCGAGTTAATTAACAATAACATCAAATGTTCATGGTTCATTATTACAGACATAATTAAAAAAATAATAATAAAGAAGGTTAATGCATTTGGATGTTCCCGGGCCGCTCGTCTGGTTGAGCATGTCGCGCAAACCATCCTTACTCGGGCGCGCGCCGGAGGTACTCATTCGCCTTCAACAAATATTCCTCGCTCTGGCAGATGTCGTCGTTCAATCTCACTAGCCTCCTGACTGAGCCTATGCTATGCCGTATTCCCCAAAGTTTATTCTGCAACAGCTCTTGTCATTGCTCCACCATGGCGAGCTGCTGCTCCGCATGAGTGATCGCATAAATGCGTGATTCCATGAAGATCAGACGCTCCTCGAACTTCTCCAGTCTGGTAACCCGCGTTACCACCGAGCCAAGGCGACGTTGTAGCTCGCAGATCGCCAGCTGGTCGAATTTAATCTCCAGCTCGAGGTTGGCCGAGGAGACCTAAAGTTGATACTCGTGCAGCGGGTGGTCGATGGCGTCGATCAGCACGACCCTCGACGTCGGAGGATTACCTACAAAGAAGCTCGCCTAAATCTGCGCAAACCTAAGGAGGGACAAAAAAGTCTTAGGTCAGGAGAGGAGCATTACCAGCACACAGGATTTGCGGCCTAGCTTCCGGCTGATAGGGAGAACGCTCCTGGTAAGGGGATTCGTGCCGAGGGGAAAGGCGATCTCTTCGAGGGGAGCTATGCTGAGGTGTACGTACTCGGTGAGGAGAGGGACTATGATGATGCGATCCCCGCCTTCCTGAGATCCTACCACCGCGATGACCTCTGTGGGAGTCTGAGGGGTGTTGCTGCGAGGTCCCAGGTTGCTAGGAGGAATTAGTGGGATGATCGGCGAGCGCCTTCCCGCGAGTATCCGGAGCCCGACGATCATTGGAAGGAGGAGGGCTCGACTGTTGAGGCATTCCATTCCCATCACTGTGCGATGATGAAGGCGACAGAGCATTTTGGATAACCGCCAAGGAAGGCCGGAAGCCCACAACAATAGTAGGTGGTGGGGGCAGCTGTTCTACCTGATCTCTCGCCGGTATAGTCCCTACCGAGGGAATACTCAGCCCACGGGGAACCCTCTAAGTGCCCAGGTGTATCCGCACCACACGATGAACCGAGGAACTCAGCGGATCAGCCGTAGGGGGCAGCGGTATACTCTGGCTTGGAGGAACGACAGATAGCTCGGCAGGGTTCCCCGATGACGCCAACCCTGTAGTTGTCTCAATCATCAAAAAGGCGAGCATCCCGAGATCAACGGAGATAGCGCGCGATCGGGTTTTCATACCTGGCGAGGTATTCAACTCATAAGGTCCGGAGCGCGTTCTGTGGACAGATGAGCCGCAGGCTTGCCCAGCTGTGTGCTTGGAGGAGCGTGTTCTCCGGCGGGGGTGTCAAGATCCTCACCTAGGCCCATCTGATTCAACACGTCCTGAGTTATGGCGGGGATGGTGTAATGCTTGGCAGGGTGCAAAGGCTCCTCCACAGGAGCTGAGGAGCCTTCCCCGACCTTTCCACTCTTGTTCTTCTTTTGGAGACCACCCTCCTCATTACTGTCCTCACAAACTCGCTTCTTGGAGGTAGGGCCTAACGGGCCTAATACCTACCCCATGTACAGAAGCTTGGCCGCGAGTTCGCCAACTGTCATCGACATCTCGCGAGAACTCAGAAGAGACCCCCGAAAAAAGACCTCTCCTCCTCTATTTATAGAGATCGGGGGAGGTTGGCCCTCGGCCATGAGCCGAGCAAATCAGCAACTCGTCAGCAGCTTGCCGAATATCGGGTTGGGTGTTTTTTCCAAGCTCCAAAATTGCTCGAAAAAAGTGGGGATTGTGTACAACCCGCATTAGTCAAAAGGAGGGGCCCAACCGCGTCATAGAGGAAAGAGTCAAAGTCTACATCGAAGAGCAAGTCAAAGAAATCAACTAGCCAAAAGAGGCATTTCTTATTAGGGCGAGTATCATACTCGCCCAGACGAGCAACCGGTCAGTAGAAGGGGCGAGCATCAAGCATATGCTCGCCCGAGAGAGTTGCCAAAAGGAGTTTTGGTGAGCATCAAGAATATTCGCCTGGTTGTCGACCTCCAGTGGCATCTCGCCAGGCGCGGGCGGGGTTCTTCGATAGTTTCCAGGAGATGGTCGCCAGGTCGCAAGTCGCGAGACCAACATGTTCAGAGAGGCAGCCTCGCAGGGGCTGCGTATTCTCACCTATAACCCTCCCCGGATTTGTATATAAGTAGGACCCCAATGGTACCAGGAATAACACCTTGAAATCTTGACCCCCTTCCATTTGGAGATCACAACTCTCTAAGTGGTATTTTCCTCGTACCTTGCTCAGCCATTTCGGTTGTGCAGTGAAAGTTTTCTCTAAACATCCGGGTACGTGGTGTGATCTCCATGCTGCAACATTTGGGGTCTTTTAGCTCTTTCTTTCCCTTCTTTGCCCTGGCCTTCAGAACCGGTCGACCGAATCGCTGGACCAGTAACCTCGGGTTGCAACTAGATCCGAATTCTGGAGTAGAAATTTTCCCGGCTTCAATACCTACAGTCCTCAGAGATTTGCTGAGAGAGTACTAATAATTTGAAAATGTCTTTTTCTTCTTCTCTTCTATACTCTCCTTTATAATTGAGGAAAGCGTTTTAAGAATCCCTCTTCAAAGGATTCAGTTACTGGTTCTGAAAGTGTCCTTATCAAAAGTCTCAGTTCTTGGTTCAAGATCTACTTACCAAAAGTTCTAGTGTTAGTTCAAAATCTTCTTATCAAAACATGTAGTTGATTCTGAGAGTCTCCTTACCAAAATACTCAGGTGGGATAGTGTATTTCTACCAAGGTGATAGAAGAGTGGATGTTCTCAGATGTTGGAGAACCACTATAGTTTTGGTTTTCTTTGTGCTATACTTTTCTGTGTTGCGTTTTACTTTTTTGCATTTATTTTTTGTCTTACTTTTTGTGGATGCAAAAACCTGCGATAGGTTAAATTCAGTAACTTGTTTAAAAAAGTTATTTTAAATCTCTATTCACCCTCCTAGAGAATTCTCTAAGAATTTACCCAATTATTCACACAGTTACGCCTCTAATCCTTCATCCTACCACTTAATTCCTAGCCCAAAACCCACGTCCAGAAGATTTAATCCAGTCATAACTCTCAAGACATGTAGAGTATTGATCAACCGCCTCCCCTACTACTCTATTGCCTTCCACTCACCAGAGCATCCTCAAAGTCCCTGGAAACCCCCCAATTTTAGCAGAAATTTACTTCAGAAATCCATTCCAGCAGCCAGCATCACTATTGTGAGCTCAGAATTCAGTACCTACTTAGATTCTAGACTCAGAAAAAATCCTCCAAGCCCTCCACCTCCTAGTTGTGTAAGTTTTAAGTTGGGAGTCTTTTATTTCATGTTGAATTAGTGATTATTTTCTACTTTTCGTTCTCTTTGTAAACTTTGTTTCCATGTCAATTATCGCAAGTGTGGTATTTATTTGTTTGTTGCTTAAGATTCGTGTACTCTATCATTAATATTAAATGACGTGTTCTTAATTTGTGAAACTTTTCATCTAATATGGTTCACATGCATTTGATTTATAAACAAATTATTATTGTAAGTTCAAAATTTGTCGGACGTGTGTTTGCATTTAGTAATCATTCATTATCCCCGTCATAGGACCGTCCTGCGTCACATACTTACCATGTTTACAATAAAATCACAGATGCAACACTTGTATGTTCATTCTCAGGACGAAAATGGAACATAGAAATTCAAGAATCAAAGATCCCGGCTCGAATGAATCATGGGCTAGAACTAACTTTTTAGCAATATATTCTTACCTCAGCATTCATATGATCTTTTTATGATTTCCATCTTGCCACACTTTCTAATCATTGTTCTCAATCATCTTCCTTGATCCCAATGTGTTGAATTCTTGCACAATTACCTGTATTAATAGATAGAAATTTCAGCAAAATCATCATTATGATCATCTCCGATAGCCTAATCCCTACTTTACGGCTCTACTTTATAATTGTACTTTTCCATTTGTAGTTGCTGATTACCATCTTAGTTGTTAAAGCAAAACTATGCAAATCATCTTTAATAATTTTCTAAGTTACTTCAGGTCTCCCTCTTCTACTTCTTAATACGTTGGCATTTAGCTCTATCTACTTATTTAATGGATAATTGTTGGAAGTCGGGAGAAGCAAAAGCAATAATAATCGTTAGTCACCTCCTTTATATATAAGAGTGTCTAAATACAAGAAAAATAAAACTAAAATATAACCGGACACACTAACACTCTCCCTCAAGGTGGGCTTGTTTGTCTGTCAAACCCTTCTTGGACATAATGTTTCCAAATGCTCTAGAACTCAACCCTTTAGTGAGGACGTTAGCGAGCTGTTGATTAGATGAGACAAATGGAGTAATCATAGCTCCACTCACTATGTTCTTCTTGATGAAATGTCGATCGGCTTGAACATGTTGATGCATGCCGTAATCTGCAATTAATTTTAAACGATAATATTGTTCACAATTTAAAGTTGACGGTGAAGTCACGATTTCTTGAGCTTTGACACACAATATTTGACTCTAAAATTTTGTGAACCCGCACAAGTGACTAACGTTAGTCCGCTTTCAACAATATAATTAACGTCTCCACAAGTTTCTCGATAAAGGATAATGACAACAACGATAGCAAATTGACGACAAACAGGAGCAAGATTAAATTGGGCAAACAAACTCTGAAAAATTATTAAACATCCTATGCATTCATGAAAGTGGACTAAGAGAAATCGAGTTCTGAATTGAGGCAAGTGACTTACCAACATCGTGTGAAATGACGTGTCCCAACTGAGATGAGGGGGAGATGTAGGGCAGAATACCGTTATCCCGGGGCTGGTTCAGCGGGTATACTCCAAGATGATGAGCTTGACAGTGGTTCGGGTATACTCCAAGGAGAAAAACTAGATAGTGGTTAGGAGAGGAGTAGATCAGGCTGTTGGCGGACTTTAGGTGAACCCAAATCGAGAAAATGGGGGTAGAAATTTCAGGAGGAGGTTGCCGGACTAGCTGGAAGCTACGACAGGTGCTGATGTCGGGGAAAACTGCAGAAATCGGTCCTAACCCGTCGAAAAAATCCAGCAACATGCAGAGGTGGGGATGCCGAGGCCGGAGAGGCACCCTAGCGGCGACGGCTGGCGGAGGGCTGGACTCGCCCGATGTCGGGAAGACAGAAAGGGCGTGGTTGCTGCGGGTATTACCGAGAAACAAAGATTTGCTTTTCTTTGTTCCCGATTTCAATCCCATCCCCCTTTTTTTACAAAGCCGACTATTAAAATAAGGGGGAAAGGGGGTTACAATTTCTCTCATTTAATCAATGGTGTAAATGATAATCAATGGCCAAGGTGGGGGTTTCAAAATGGCAATTAATGAAGAGGACCAGGTGATAACAATAGAAGAGAGATATGTTGGGTAGTGTACAACCCCGTGTCCGGTGAGCAAGGTCACCAGGGTCCAGGCAGATCGGGCTGAGGACAATAGGCGAGCTCGGCAGTGGAGGGGCCGAGCCCGAGCTCGGCATCCGTCGACCAGAGATCGACGTTCGGCGACCCCGAGCTCGGCATTCGCCGAGCGATCCCCAACTCGCGTCCTCGCAGCGGAGCTCGGCAGCAGTAGCCGAGCAGAACATGCCGAGGTGGTCAAAGCTCCCCAGCTCGCCTGGGTGTGAGGTACTTTTTACTGTTTTGCCCCAGCTGGTCTGCCCATAGCCCTTCAAAACAGCGGAGTTTGGCTGTTGGCAGACCCAACCAAGGGTTTTCTGTTAATTTCAGTCAGTTATTTTGGTTATTGGCAGTCCAGGTTCTAAAAACTATAAATAGGACCCAAGGGGTACCCCAGAAAGCAGGTTTTTCCCTGTGCTTTCCTACCCAAATCTTCGAGTGCTTTCTGAGGGTACCTTAGCTCGGCTTCTGGATAAGGAGGGGAAGCGCTCTGAGATCTTCCGGGTTTGTGGTGAGACCTCCCCCGCCGAGCCCTTGGGTCGGTCTTACCTTGTCTTCTGTTATTTTGCTTGCAGGGGCGAAGTAGGCGCGAGATCACCCCTTCCCCCAAGGGTCGAACTCCACAGGAGACCGATTTTCGGTTTCAACATTTTGGTGCTGTGAGCGTGGACAGTGGTCAGTGCAGAAAAGCTTCAGCGAGTTCAATGACAGGAGGACAGGGATCCGACGGGCCGAACTCGCCGCCCCCCCCGCCTCTCGCCACGGTGGGAATGTTTGAAGAATTCAGGAACGAGGTGCTGGGCCTCATCAAGTTCGCACTCGGCACGCGGGCCGAGTGCTCGACTCCGGCAGCCCAGATCGCGGCCGCCCCCTCTCTGGGCGAGGACGCTCCCGACAGGCGGGCCGGGAAGGAGGTGGCCGAGGAAGGCCGGGGGTGCGAGCTCCCCGGGCGCGAGCTCTTCCCCGGCTCGGCAGGCCGAGGCCGGTTCGGCGAGCTGGGCTCGCGAGACTCGCCGGCTCGCCCGGTGGGGGGAGGCAGTCCTTTCAGCGAGATGGTCTCCTCAGCCCCAGTTCCAGATGGGTTCAGGGAACCCGAGATGTCCTACTACACCGGGAAGGGAGATCCGGTCCAGCATGTCCAATGGTTCGAGGATGTGGTCTCCATCCGTCAGATGTCGGACGGATTCAAGTGCCGACTCTTCGCCATCACCCTCCGGGAGAAGGCGCGGGAATGGTTCCACCAGCTACCGGCCAGCTCCATCTACTGCTTTGAGGACTTGCGCCGAGGGTTTATGCTGAGGTTCACTACCTTGAAGAAGAGGAAGGAGTCCGAGTCCCTGTTCCACATCAAGCAGGGGGTGAACGAGATGTTGGGGAGCTATGTGGACCGGTTTCAGGAGTAGGTCACTCAGGTCCAGGAGATGCCGGGCCATAGTCTGATGATGGCCTTTACCTTGGGCCTGCAGCAGGGGTTCTTCCGGATGGAGTTGAAGAGAGTTCCCCCCCTCTCCTACGAGGAGCTGATGGAGAGGGCGGCGAGAGAAGTTGACGGGGAGGCGTCGAACCCGGAATTCGCGAGGAAACTGGCCAGGTGGGCCACTGAGGAGGAAAAGGAGTCGAAGGGAGGAAGAGGACAGGAGGAGAGGAGAGAGCCCAGGCAGAGGGAGGAGTGGCAGCTCCAGGGGCAGCAGCAGCCGAGGTGGGGGCGTCAGGAGCCCGACCGACGGCTAGGATGGAGACTCGAGTGGCAGGGGCAGGAGCCACAAAGAGGGTACTACGGAAGGGACCACTACCAGGGGAGGCAAGATCAGTTTCACCCCCCAGGCTGGAGGCAGGGCCATAGGCCTCGGCTTCCCGATCAAGAGGAGGCCATGGCCATAGCCTTGGGAGCAAGGAGGGGAATGTGGAGAAGGAGGAGAAGAGAGGTCAGGGTGGAGCTGCCCTACTGCGACTTCCATCAGGAAGAGGGGCATGACACAGCCACCTGCCCGGAGTTCCTCGAGATGAGAGGGAACAGGGAGCAGCAGCAGCAACAGCAGCAGGGGCGGCAAGAAGTGAGGATTGAGGAGGTCCTGCCTCGGGCGGAGGAGGATCGTTGCGAGGACCGGGTAGATGTTGGAACCCGAGGAGGGATCGGGGTGATCCACGAGGGGGTGGGGGTCGAGGCTTCCCGCAAGGCGAGCCTCCACACCATGTACCGCCGGAGTGTTGCCTCCACTTCCCAGACCCCACCCCCGGAGGAGAGGATCACCTTCTCCAGGAGCGATATGCCAGACCACGAGGATCCGTTCTGTGATGCGCTGGTCATCAAGGCAGCCATTGAGAATTTCACTGTCTCTCGGATCCTCGTGGACAACGGGAGTTCCGTCAACGTCGTCTTCAAAAAGGCGTTTGACGCAATGAAGGTGGAGGCAAAGAGGGTGCTGGCCTCGGATGGACCCTTATTCGGGTTTTCAGGAGAAAGGAAGGAAGTGGAGGGAGGAGTAGGCCTCCATGTTACCTTGGGGGGGGGGCAGCCCCGAAACTGCAGATTCGTCATTGTGGACGCCCCCAGCAGCTACAGCGCCATCTTCGGGAGGCCCCTTATCAGCGCCTTCCGCTGCGTCCCCTCATCCTTCCATCAGTGCTTGAAGTTCAACGCTGAGGGGGTCCAGATCAGGGTCAGGGGGGACCCAAAGGTGGCGCGGGAGTGTTATGTCACCGCGGTGAACACCATCTTTTGGCAGGAGGGAGCCGAGGAGATGGGGCGAAGGATGGAGGAGGCTGAGCAGGAAGCAGGAGGGGAGGAGCTGGAGATGAAGGGCTGCGCAGAGGAGGCGACAGGAGACCTGGGGGAGGTGGCCGAAGTGATGGCCGTGGGGGAAGAGATGGAGATAGAGGTCCCGGTCCCGGGAGAGAAGGATGCTGAAGGGTGGGAGGAGCAGTCCAGGCTGGAGGCTGCAGAAAAAGTGATGGAGCTGGAGGTGCTCACCCGAGGAGGCAGGGCGGAGAAGGTCCGCGTCAGCGGGGGGCTGACCCCGGAAGACCAAGGCAGGATGCTGGAGTGCATCCAGAAGAACGTGGACATCTTTGCTTGGAACGCCGCGGAGATGCCGGGGGTTGACGCGGATGTGGCCTGCCACCGCCTCAACCTGGACCCGGGAACACGCCCCGTTCAGCAGAAGAAGAGGTCCACTGCGGACAAGCTGGCGGAGCCCATCAGGGAGGAGGTGGCGAAGCTCCTCAAGGCTGGCTTCGTGTCCGAGATTCAGTACCCCGGCTGGGTCTCCAACGTGGTCATGGTTAAAAAAGGAGACGGCCGATGGAGGATGTGTATCGATTTTTCCTTACTTAATAAAGCTTGTCCTAAGGATTGTTATCCCTTGCCTCGGATCGACGCCGTGGTTGACTCAGCCGTCGGTTTTTCTGTAATGAGTTTTTTAGATGCTTTTTCAGGTTATCATCAAATCAGGATGCACCCCCCAGACATCAAGGATGTCTCGTTCATCACAGGGGATTGATGCTACTGCTACAGGATGATGCTCTTCGGGCTGAAGAATGCTGGGGCAACCTACCCGAAAATGATGGATAGGGTCTTCAAAGAGCAGAGGGGGAGGAATTTGGAGGTGTATGTAGACGACCTCATGATCAAAAGTCGGGATGTGGACTCCCACCTCCGGGACCTGGAGGAGACCTTTGCCACCCTGCGCAAATACAAGATGCGGTTGAACCCCCTGAAATGTGTCTTTGGGGCCAGCAGGGGAAAGTTCTTGGGGCACCTCCTCACCCCCGCAGGGGTCGAGCCGAATCCTGATAAAGTCAAGGCTATCTTGGAGCTGGGAGCGCCGCGGAATGCTAAGGAAGTGCAACGGTTGACGGGGAAGCTAGCGGGGCTGAGTAGGCTCCTCTCCCGAGCAGGAGAAAAGTGCTCCCCCTTCTTCAAAACCCTGAGGGGTGGTCAGAAGTTCGAGTGGACCAAGGAGTGCGAGGAGGCGTTCCAGGCCCTCAAGATGCAGTTGACTCAGGCTCCGCTACTCCAAGGGCCGAAGGAGGGGGAAGACCTGTTCTTATATCTCGGGGTCGGGGCGGAGGCCTTGAGCTCCGTCTTGGTTCGCGAAGAGGGGAAGAAGCAGCTCCCTATTTATTACGTGAGCCGGGTCCTGAGGAAGGCCGAGCTCCGGTACCCGATTCTGGAAAAGCTAGCCTTCGCCTTGGTCATCTCGGCCCGGAGGCTGCGACCTTACTTCCAGGCGCACTCAATCCGAGTGGTGACCGACCATCCTCTCCGCAACATCTTTGAGGGGGTGGAGCATTCAGGAAGGCTGGCTAAGTGGTCGGTGGAACTCAGCGAATTCGATGTCTCCTTCGTTCCGCGGCTCTCGATCAAAGCTCAAGCGATGACCGACTTCTTGGCCGACTACGTGGTTGAAGTAGCGGAGGAAGAACTCACCCGCCCGACTCCTTGGAAGGTGAGAGTGGATGGTGCCTCAGGGAGGCATTCCCTTGGAGTGGGGGTGGTCCTGGAAAGCCCTCAGGGGACTCGAATGGAGCAGACGGTGGTGGTACACTTCCCCATTACAAACAAGCAGGCCGAATATGAGGCCGTGATAGCAGGGCTACGCCTGGCCAGGGAGCTGGGGGTGTCGGACGTGGAGGTCCTTACTGACTCCATGGTGGTAGATTCCTAGATCAACGGGGAGTTCGAGGCAAGGGAGCCCACCCTGCGATCGTACTTGGCCAAAGTGAAGGGGGTCATAGGCACTTTTCAAACCTTCTCCATCCGACACGTGTCCAGGGAAGAGAATGAACAAGCCGACCGGCTAGCAAAGCATGGTCCCCAGGTGGGGGGTACCATCACCGAGCTGTTCCGCCCCTCCATCGAAGAGGGAGAGCTCATGGAAATTGATCAACAAGCTTCGTGGATGGACCCAGTTGTGGCTTTCCTCTCCAAGGGAGAGTATCCGGAGGGGGCAGATAAGAAGAAGCTAATGCACAAGTCAGCGTATTACCGCCTCCAGGACGGGCAGCTGTACAGGAAGACCCTCTCAGGGATGCTGGCTCGCTGCGTGGCCGAGGGGGAAGTGCAAAGGATCTTGGAGGAAGTCTACTCCGGGGAATGTGAGAGTCACTCCGGGAGTCGGACCCTAGAAGGAAGGATAGTCAGGCAAGAGTATTTCTGGCCCACCCTGGGCCGAGACGCCGCGGAGTTCGCAAGAAGATGTCATAAGTGCCAGCTGTTTGCCCCCCTCCATCTACAGCCAGCCCAACGACTCAGAAGTATCACGGCCCCCTGACCCTTCGCAATTTGGGGAATGGATTTGGTTGGGCCGTTCCCCCAGGCCAGTGGGCAGAGGAGGTTCCTCCTGGTGATGATCGACTACTTCTCCAAGTGGTTGGAAGTGAAGGCACTGGCCAAGGTGACCTCCCAGGTAATCAGGAACTTCGTTTGGGGGGAGATCATCTGTCGCCATGGGCTGCCCCAAGCCATCGTCACGGACAACGGGCCCCAGTTCGCCAGCGCCGAATTCACCAGCTTTTGCGAACTGCTTGGAATCGATCTCAGGTTCGCCTCGGTCCATCACCCCAGGAGCAACGTGCATGTGGAGGTCGCAAATAAGATCATCATCAACCTCCTCAAGAAGGTGGAGAATTTGAAGGGGAGCTGGGTGGAGCAGCTTCCTGCGGTTCTTTGGGCCCTAAGAACCACCCCCAATACGGCTACTGGAGAGACCCCCTTCAAACTCTCCCATGGGTGCGAGGCAGTGCTCCCCGTGGAATTTGAAGTCCAAACACCTCGAGTCGTTGCGGCCAAAGGAGGCCGAGAGGAGTGGCAAGCGGAGAACGAGGAGCTGAGGCTCTCCCTTGACATGGTGGAAGAGCTGAGGGACCTTTCCGCTATCCGACAGGAGGGGGTGAAAAGAAGAATGACCAAGTACTTTGACAAGCAGTCAGGGTCAAGCAGTTTGTGGAAGGGGACTTGGTGCTGAAAAAGGTGGATGCAGCAGGGAGGTCGGCATCCGTAGGGAAGCTCAATCCCAGCTGGGAGAGACCATTTATTGTAAAGGAAGCCTTGAAGTCAGGAGGCTATCGACTACAAAATGTAGAGGGCGAGACCCTGAGTCTCACCTGGAGTGGTGGCGACCTAAAATGATTTTTTCCCTGAAGCATGTAAGCGATACTTTGATTATAATGAATTCCTTCAACCCTCCAGTATTGTCCTTGCTAGCCTGCATAAAAAAAATGTAATGTGTTTGGACCCCGAGAAGATCCCGCTGCCAGGCTCTCACCTAGCTGGCAGGGCTGGAAGTCACTCGGTGTCATCCTTGGCCTCGAGCAGATCCCGCTGTCAGGCTCTCACCTAGCTGACAGGGCCGGAAGTCACTCGATGGAATGTATTTAGACCACGAGAAGATCCCGCTGCCAGGCTCTCACCTAGCTGGCAGGGCCGGAAGTCACTCGGTGTCATCCTTGGCCTCGAGCAGATCCCGCTGTCAGGCTCTCACCTAGCTGACATGGCCGGAAGTCACTCGATGGAATGTGTTTGGACCCCGAGAAGATCCTGCTGCCAGGCTCTCACCTAGCTGGCAGGGCTGGAAGTCACTCGGTGTCATCCTTGGCCTCGAGCAGATCCCGCTGTCAGGCTCTCACCTAGCTGACAGGGCCGGAAGTCACTCGATGAAATGTATTTGGACCCCGAGAAGATCCCGCTGCCAGGCTCTCACCTAGCTGGCAGGGCCGGAAGTCACTCGTTGTCATCCTTGGCCTTGAGCAGATCCCGCTATCAGGCTCTCACCTAGCTGACAGGGCCGAAAGTCACTCGATGGAATGTGTTTGGACCCCGAGAAGATCCCGCTGCCAGACTCTCACCTAGCTGACAGGGCTGGAAGTCACTCGGTGTCATCCTTGGCCTCGAGCAGATCCCGCTGTCAGGCTCTCACCTATCTGACAGGGCCGGAAGTCACTCGATGGAATGTGTTTGGACCCCGAGAAGATCCCGCTGCCAGGCTCTCACCTATCTGGCAGGGCTGGAAGTCACTCGGTGTCATCCTTGGCCTCGAGCAGATCCCGCTGTCAGGCTCTCACCTAGCTGACAGGGCCGGAAGTCACTCGATGGAATGAGTTTGGACCCCGAGAAGATCCCGCTGCCAGGCTCTCACCTAGCTGGCAGGGCCGGAAGTCACTCGGTGTCATCCTTGGCCTCGAGCAGATCCCGCTGTCAGGCTCTCACCTAGCTGACAGGGCCGGAAGTCACTCGATGGTGTCGGCCCCGAAATCGCCAGATAAAGATCAAGAAGTCTCAAAGTGCCAGGAAGCGAGGGAAAAGGGGTTCTGTAGAGGCGAGCTGGGGCTCGGCTAACCCAGTTCGGCATCAGCAAGAGGATTCTGCATGGACGAGTTCGGACTCGTCATTCCCGGCTCGGCATTGACGAGTAGGTCGCGAACCCGGGCCTCGCCAAAGGAAGGCGAGCCAGGCCGGGGCACCTCACCCCTTTGCCCGTTTGACTTAGAAAATTTTCTCTTCCTTTTTGGGCTCAACCTGGATGGCTCGCGTGCGAGTTATGGTGGCGTGACAAGGGTAGAAAGCAACCCACCCCTGAATCGCTTGGGGCTCGGCGAACACTCAAAACGCATCCACTCGCGGGCGCGCCCTCATAACTACTCTACTCGCGGAACCTGTCTCGGCGAGGTCGCGTGGGGGAAGCGCTCGCATATATTCAGAGCATAAAAAAAACAAAGTAAAGAAAAAGGAAAAAAGTAAGTGGCACGGGTATGATCAAAAACTCTTTCATTAACTGCTTACAAAAAGTAATTACAGGGGGCTCGCCTCGGCGAGTGAACAAAAAAAGAAAAAGGAAAAAGTACAGGCTATCCTCAGGCCTCGCCCCCTCCGCCGGACTGATCCTCGCCGCCACCCGATGGATCCTGGAAGCTTTTCCCGAACATCGCGTCCAGGCTGTCTTCCTTCTCGCTGGGCGGCGTAGCCGGGAACAGGCTCGGCATCAGGTCGCGGACCGAGATCCCCGCGCATCCCTCCACCAGCACCCCCGAGTCCTTCATCATTTGGAGGGTGCACTCGGCGGCTTGGATAGAGTTGATCCGCAGTCTCTCGGCGAGGTCGGCCTCGCCAAAGATCCGCGGGCTCTTGTAGGGGAGGGTGGGGTCGATGTCGTGAGGGGGGAAGAAGATTTCCGCCTGACGACGGACCTCGCTGATGAGGTGCTGATTCTCCCCCTTCAGCTTCGTGTTCGCGCCCTCCAGCTCGGCCAGGCGTGCGCGCAGCTGGCCGATCTCCTCCCCCTGCTCGGCATAGCGAGCCTGAAGTTCCCCTGCGGCCTTGGCATCCTGGTAAAGGGAGTCCATTTAGCAGCAACACAAAATATTTTAAGTGAAAGAGAAGAGTAGTGCTTGACACTTACCAGCCCGCCGACGGCTTGGGCGAGTAGACCCTCCGCTATGCCGAGCTGCCTCGCCTGGTCGGTGACCTTATCCTTGGCGATGTCGCGAGTCTGCTCAGCCTTTTCAAGTTGGTGGCTGAGGGCGAAGCTGCGGCGTGCCAGCATGTGATGCAGTTCCATGGTCCGCAGGTGGGACTGCAGGCCCTCATGGCCGAGCTGCCGGAGGGTCATCCTTTTGTAGGCCTCGGCATCCTCCCGGCCATATAGGCCGAAGCCGAGGGCATAGGCGTGACTGGTGGCAGGCTCGCGGTCGTGCCAGGAGGGGTGCAGGGTGGAGACGGAGAATCGATGAGCGAGCTCGTCCCACTGCAGCATGGGCTCGCCCGTCGAGTCCTTCCACCGCGCGCCGAAGTTGAAGAGGGGGTGTTGCTTCGGCGGCGCGCGCTCTCGGGCGGCCCTCTTCGCCGATGGAGGAGGGGAGATCGCCGCGGTGGAAGAGGGGCCCTCGCCACCTTTCCGGCCCTTGCTGGTTGTCTCCTTCAGCGGGCTCTCCGGCGACGCGTCGGGAGGGGTCTCCGATGAGCTGATGTATTTGGGGCTGGGCTGTTGTTGATGTTGACCCCGCGGAGCCAGCAGGGCTCTCCGCATCTTCTTTAAATGCCGCTGGCGGAGTGGCGGGTTCGATCCCGCGTCCTCAGATCGCCTCTTGCTGGAAGAGGGTTGCGAGAGGGCCGCCTCATCTCGGCAGGCCGCCGCCGCCGCCCTCTCGCGAGCAAGAGGGTCGGTATGGAGCCTCGGATCCGCGAACGGCGGGTTCACGGGGATTATTCGCTCCCCTCCAGGAAAGTACTTTGAAAAAAGTTAGGAATTCAGCAATGATGCGGCGAGCCCGGCAGTCAGGCGAACTCGGCAAGATGGGGAAAGAAGCATACCTTCGCCGGGCAGAACAGGAGGGAGCGCGTCGAGGCCCCTCCGCAGGAAGGCGACCTCGAAGTCCTTATGGAGGAAGTACTTGTGGAGCTCGGCGTCGTTGCCGGACACGGCCGGCGGGCGGTACACCTCCTCGCCCTTCTGCTGAGGCGAGTAGGGGATGTTGCAGAGATCGCCCTTGATGAAGGCGATCTTGGTCATCCAGGTATGGTGCTTGTTCGCAATCTCGCGAACTTTGATCAGCGAGCCCCCGCAGTAGGCGACCCCGTCCGGCGTCGCCTTGTAGGAGAAGAGCTTCCTGAACACCGTCAGGTTGAACTCGATCCTCTCCCGGCGGATGTAACTCGCGAACGCCACCATCATCGCGATGCCGTTGGAATTCAGCTGCGTGGGCACGACTCCGTAATATTTCAAGATTTGCCGGATCTCCGGCCACAGGGGGAGGCGTAACCCCACCTCGAAATGTGAGAGGGGGAAGGCGAGCTCGTCCTCATAAAAAGTATTGATGGCCTCCCCTGCCTCGGCCTGCGTGCCTCAAAGCCCGGCGGCACGCGCTCCGCCACAAACTCGGCGAGCTCCTCCTCGCTAGTGTGCCCCTCGAAGAAGCAGTAGTCCGTGAAGTGCTGCGCGCACTTGGAGCGGCCGTCGGCATCTGGATTCGTCTTGCCCATGTTCGCGGAGGAAGAGGTAGAGCGCGAGCAGGAAATGGAAAAGCACAGGGAGAGGGAAAGAAAGCAATAAAGGCACAGCACGGGGTAGGTGAGGGGGGGCTATTTATAGGAAAAGAAATTTGGGGCAGGCTGTCCAATCAGCGCAGCTCGCCACCCCAGCTCGCCACCCCAGCTCGCCGACTTCCGGCGCATCCCAACCAAGGCTAAGTCAAACATTGCAGCATTTTATTTGAGTAGCATGATCAAGAATATTCTAAAAGCTATTTATTACAGAAACAAAGTTCAGAAATTAAAAGGCGGGGCGCGCAAGCAGGGAGGGCATCGGGATGCGAGTACCGGTCGGCTCGGCAAAGGAGCCGCTCACTTACCTACCCCGGCCTCGCGACCCCCGCCCCCCAGACTGCCGCGCGCGGAGCAGCTCGCGGATCCTTCCAGAGTTCCTCTGCGCCACCGAGAGGCCATCGTCTATCTCGTCCAGGAGCCGGGAGGGGGACATCAGCTCGCCAGCCTGGGCGCTCCGCACCTCGTCGGCAAGACGCGCGTAGTCGCGCTGAAGCGTCTCGTTGACCCCCTGCACCTCGCGCAGCCCGCACACCAGCTTCTTGAGGAGCTTGACCTCCCTCCTCGTCAGCTCGCATTGATCCACCTCAGGACCCAGGTAAGAGTCCAACGAGCTTGGGGAGGGGAGGGGAGAGTAGTGGGCTGCCCGCGAGGATTCCTCGGCAGCGGATTGACTGGGAAGAGCTGTGAAGACAAGTGTCAGCCAGAAGAGAGGCAGAAAAGACTCGTGGCAAGAAGCAAGACTGACCAGACGAGATCGGCAGCTCAAGGGAGGTTTGGGGAGGGATGAACCTCAGATCCTTCCCGCGACCTGGGCCGCGAGCCCCCGACGAGATGAGCTCGAATCCCGGGGCGGGGATGGTCCCCAGACCCGCCCCCGCGGCCACGTCAGTTTCGCGAGGAGGGGAGGCGCGCACTGGCGAGTTCGGCCTCTGCGAGCTCACAGGCAGGATCCCAAAGAGAAGAGGCGGGTCCCGGGGACGGCTGTCCGGTGCCATGAGTCGCGAGTCGACGAGCGTGGTCTCACCTCGCGGTGTGGGTTCTCGCGGCACGACGCCCCCGCCATCTGGTTGACCGTCTGGGTCGTCGCCGACTACGACAACCTCTCTATCCTTCTCAAGAATAGTTCGGGTGGAAGAGCCGGTCTCGCGAGCCAGGGTGGCCCTCAGGTCGTTGTAAATGGGCTCAGCCTCCAGAGGGAATGACTTTGACCTCTTGGAGCCGGGCTCGGCAGAATCAACTTGAGGAGCTTTGGCGGGGACCGCCGTCAGGGCGGCTACGCGAGCTGCGGAGGCTAGGCGAGCTCGGTCTATGCGCTCTTGGATCTCCTTGGGAAGAGGCATCTTGGCAGGGTAGCAAGGGGAATGACAAGAGTCAGGCAGATGGGCATGTGTACATATATATAGCCGCAGGTGGCCCCCACCCAAAGATTCCCTCCAACTCGCCAACCCGCGCTCGCCGCACACTTGGGGTTGGATGTTTCTTTCCGAGCTTTGACAAGCTCAGAAAGAGCGGGGATTGTGTACAACCCCGTGTCCGGCGAGCAAGGTCACCAGGGTCCAGGCAGATCGGGCTGAGGACAATAGACGAGCTCGGCAGTGGAGGGGCCGAGCCCGAGCTCGGCATCCGTCGACCAGAGATCGACGTTCGGCGACCCCGAGCTCGGCATTCGCCGAGCGATCCCCAACTCGCGTCCTCGCTGCGGAGCTCGACAGCAGTAGGCGAGCAGAACATGCCGAGGTGGTCAAAGCTCCCCAGCTCGCCTGGGTGTGAGGTACTTTTTACTTTTTTGCCCCAGCTGGTCTGCCCATAGCCCTTCAAAACAGCGGAGTTTGGCTGTTGGCAGACCCAACCAAGGGTTTTCTGGTAATTTCAGGTCAGTTCTTTTGGTTATTGGCAGTGCAGGTTCTAAAAACTATAAATAGGACCCAAGGGGTACCCCAGAAAGCAGGTTTTTCCCTGTGCTCTCCTGCCCCAATCTTCGGGTGCTTTCTGAGGGTACCTTAGCTCGGCTTCTGGCTAAGGAGGGGAAGCGCTCTGAGATCTTCCGGGTTTGTGGTGGGACGTCCCCCGCCGAGCCCTTGGGTCGGTCTTACCTTGTCTTCTGTTGTTTTGCTTGCAGGGGCGAAGTAGGCGCGAGATCACCCCTTCCCCCAAGGGTCGAACTCCACAGGAGACCGATTTTCGGTTTCAACAGGGAGGCCTGCAGTTTTGTCTTTTAGGAGGAATTAAATGGAAATAAGAAGGGGGAATGCCAAGAGATGTAATATTTAAATCGTAAATTAAATAAATGAGTGCCAGAATTAATTTCAGATTTAATTATTATTTAATAAATTCATTTCTTGTTTGCTCGAATTAACCATAGTCCTTATTTGACGGACCAATTTATTTAAGATTTTATTGATCGGTCACCAATAAGTCGTACACATGACGCGATACAAAACACCACAATACATGAAAAAAGAAAGGACAACTTGCGCAACGACATGCACTACAAATTATTTAAATAAAATGCGATAAAATAAAATAACGATGCACTTCAGGTTGCCTCAATTCTCCCGGGGTTGAAGGAGCTTGATCCCGTCGAGACTGTGATGGAACCTGTCACTGAAACTTCCAAACAATGATTCGGATCATGCACTGCCTCTGCCTCACCGTGGTAGGACCCATCATCGCAGCACAAGAACTTTTGGCAAATCCTCTTTCCTGAAGAAAACAGAAAACTTTATCTCCATTGAAAAAATATAACTCCAGGAGATGAAATCAACCGCAAAGTTATAGTTTTATAAAATTTATCGAAAACTGTGAGACAAAAATTTATGCATGTCATGCAATTGTCTAATAACAAACAGAGCTGTCAGGAAGCGAGTACGACAAAGTAAGAAAGAGAGTGAGTCAATAAAGCTAAGAAAGAGGCAAGGCTTGAAGCATGATAAACTTATGGATTCATTAGAACATATTGCATTATACGAACTCGTGCGAGACACCTATGAAAGTTTATGAAACCAAGATCAACTATTGACATATCGTCACCCACTGATATGTGACTTACACCACATATTTCTAAACCGAACACAAATTTTTCATTTAAAATCAACCATAGAAATTGCTTAAATTGCGTGTCCCTATTAGGAGTAAAAATTCTTTGAAACGTTTCAATTTATCTAATAAGGCTAACCCTAAAAAATTCAAAATTCAGTTGACGAAGCCCAAAATGCTCACTTACACTCACACGATAGTGGTGCAAACTAAACACATGATCACCAGAGTCAAGTGCGTCTTCCTGGAGTAGTGATCCGTGCAGAAGTGCTGCGTGATGTAGTGGTAATTAAGGAAGGTGAGGTAGGATGTCAAGGTCCTCCCAGGAGCCTTAGGAATTAGACTATTTTTCTGGGGAAGAAGAACAATCTTGCGCCCACGGTGATCGAAGGAATGAGAGTTTCTTACACCATCATGCGCGATGCGCCTATCGTACTGCCATACTCTACCTATCAGGATATGACAAACATCGATGTGGACGACGTCACATAGAACAAAATCCTGATACACATGCCCAATATAGAACTCTACGAGACAACGATGAGTAACATGCATAATCCTGAGACTATTAACCCCAGATATGTGTTAGGGCCGCTCCAAGGGGTGCGTCTCAAGTCCTAGCTTCTTAACCATACGTTGGGAAACAAAATTTTTCATGCTACCGCTGTCAATGATGTTAGAACAAAAGTGTCCCTGAATACTCGCAGTAGTACGGAAAATCTCGTCACTGAAAATCACGCTCAATAGTCTCACTAGGGGAAATCAAGCTATAACGAAGGACACAAACTAAGTGCCCAGCTTCCTCTCTTTCGACCTCGATAATGCTATTAGACTCGGGCTCGAGCTCATGCTGGAGTCACTAAGGAAGACTCCATATTCTGGCTCACGCCCATCAGAAGAATCAGTAATTGCGACGAAGTGGCATTGTAGTCACTCAGAAGATTTATGCCAAGACTCCATACACTTGAAGCATAAAAATACTCAGTGTTGGGCTTGTAACCCATGAGCTCCTTACCTCGGGTGAGGCCAGTGGGAGGAGCTGGGATCCCAGTAGTGACATGAGGAGTGAGATCAGAATTCTTAGCGGTGGGTGCAGTGGTGGTGGTGCTCGAGGAAGGCCTATCAGTAGACCTATTCCCAGATGTCCTCTTTTGAAGTGAGGCCTTCACTCTACGTGCTCTACTAGACACGTCACCCAAATCTCAAAAGTCGTGCAACTCTAGCTCATCCCTAATAGCATAATGAAGCCCGTTCAGATAACGGGACATTGTCATATCGTCCTCCTCATGTAGGTCTAACCTAGACTGTAACACTAAAAACTCGCGGGTATACTCGTACACGGAAAGCTTGTTCATTTGAAGGTTGTGAATCCTTTGATACAGATTTTGCATATAGTCTGAGGGAACGTGTCACTTCTGCAGTTGCAACTTAAACTCAACCACGTGGTAATAGGTGCTGGATCTATGGTGAATCCGGTGCGCTCTAGTTGAACCCACCAAATTAGTGCAGGTCGCCTAAGCCTAAGGACGACATTCAAACTGCTGATTCATAGACATTTATTTCCATGCCATTAACATTTCCACACGCTCACACCAACCAAGACATTTCTCTGGTTCGACGTGACCCTCAAAATCACCTACATCTAACTTTACTCCTTCAGCCCAACGGGGTTGGCGACGGAGTCCCGGTTCAGGTTGTGCATGTTCCGCGGGCTTAGGATTTTGTTCCTCTTGGCTAGGATTTTGGCGAGGAGGTTTATTTTGTACTTGGTAACGCTCTGCTTCTAAGTTATTGACAGAGGTTCTTACGTTATTTGCTATGTGGTTCGTGTCTCTCACGTTGACAGTGAGTGCTTTTTCCGTATTCATCAGTTCAGTCATTTAGTTGGATAGATTGCCTATGCTAGCGTCTATGCGAGTTTCCATTTTTTAAAATAATTTTTTTTTTGTTTTTTACTAATAATAATTATTAAGATTTTCTCTGTTTTTTTAAAAAATAGTGGGCTCAAAAAACAAAATTTCTTTTATAAGAAAATTGCACAATTTTTTTCTTAAAATTTCTTTTGTTTTTGAATTTTTTTTAAAAACAACTAAATAAAATAAGAATAGGATTGATTAATTCACAATTGTAGTGAATCCAACCGAGCTCTGATACCAAATCGATGCATACCGTAATCGGTAATTAATTTTAGAACGATAATCGTGTGCCCAGATTAAAGTTGGCGGTGAAGTCACAATTTCTTGAGCTTTGACATGCAATCATTTACTCTAAAGTTTTTTGAACCCGCACAAGTGACTAACGTTTGTCTGCTTTCAACAATATAATTAACGTCTGCACAAGTTTCTTGATAAAAGATAGCAAACAACAAACAAGAGCAAGATTAAATTGGGCAAAAAAGCTCTGAAAAATTATTAAACATCATGTGCATTCATGAAAGTAGACTAAGAGAAATCGAGTTATGAAATGAGGCGAGTGACTTACCAACATCATGTGCAACGATGTGTCCAAGCTGAGATGAGGGGGAGATTTAGGGTAGAATACCCTTATCCCGGGACTGGTTCAACGGGTATACTCCAAGATGATGAGCTAGACAGTGGTTCAGGTATACCCCAAGGAGAAAAACTAGACAGTGGTTAGGAGAGGAGTAGATTTGGTTGTTGGCAGACTGTAGGTGAACCCAGATCGTGAGAATGAGAGTAGAAATTTCAGGACGTCGCCGGACTAGCTGGAAGTTCCGGCAGGTGCTGACTGTGTAAATCTGCCCTAACATATCAAAAAAATCCAGCGACAGGCAGAGGTGGGGTCATTGGGGCCGGAGAGGCACCCTAGCGGCGGTGGCTGATAGAGGGCTGGACTCACCTGGCGTCGGGAAGGCGGAAAGGGCGTGGTTGCTGCGGGTATTACCGGGAAATAGAGATTTGCTTTTCTCTGTTCCGATTTCTATCCCGTCCACCATTGTTTTACTAGGCAGGCTATTAAAATAAGGGGGAAAAGGGGGTTATGATTTCTCTCATTTAATCAACGGTGTAAATGATAATCATTGGCTGGGGGGGTGTTCAAAATGTCAATTAATGAAGGAGGACCGGCTGATAACAATAAAAGAAGGAAATTTTTGGTAGGCCTTTATTTTTGGCTTTTAGGAGGAATTAAATGGGAATAACAAGGGGGAATGACAAGAGATGTAACATTTAAATTTGAAATTAAATAAACGAGTACCAGAATTAATTTCAGATTTAATTATTATTTAATAAATTCATTTCTTGCTTGGTCAAATTAACTCTAGTCCTAATTTGACGGACCAATTTATTTATGATCTTATTTGCCGGTCGCACCAACAAGTCATACACGACACGATGCAAAACACAAGAATACATGAAAAAACAAAGGACAATTTGTACAACGACATACACAACAAATTATTTAAATAAAGTGCGATAAAATCAAATAACGATGCACTTCAGGTTGCATCACATGTTTAGTGCAGTCATGCTAAACTGGATTGTGCGCAATGCTGATTGCCCCCTTGTTATCACAATATAGACCTATGGGACCCTTGACATGAATCCCAAGTTCAGACATAAGAGATCAAATCCACATTCGCTCACCTATTCCATGGGCCATAGCTCTGAATTCAGCTTGGGTACTAGACCTGATAACCTATTACGGTTAGGGTGGCTTGGGTCCACCTCTAACAGTAATGATAGGCTATGTAACAACTCGTATGAAATAAGACCATTCATAATGGCATTTTGGTAATACCCCCCATCTTATATTATAAAATCTAATCCTCTTATTAACCTAAACCGGCAAGCCTCTTTTCTTCCCGTGCTGCTTGGGATTCCGCAAACCTCCCGATCCCACACAGTTCTGCTCGCTCCCGCTCCCTGCGACTCCCGCAGGTCCCGTCTCCTCCGTCGCTCCCTGCTCCCGTCGGTGCCTCCCGCTGTCGTGGCCGACGCCGCCTGCTCCTGCTCTCCCTCCATCCGGTGTTTTTTTGTCCTTCCCCCAGGGCGACACCTCTTCCTTTGCTAAGGCCGGCAGTGCTCTTCTCCCCCTTCCTCAGGCCGGAAACCACCGCCTCTTCCTCCGGCAACCTCTTCTCCTTCGATTCTTCGTCGATTTGGCCGTAGATTTTCGAGGGAAAATCGCTTAGGGTCTCTTTCCCGCAGATTTTGGGCTCTGACTTGGATTCCCTTGGTAAGAATCTCCCTATTTTCCCTCATCTTCAAAAAATTGTAATCCCTAATGATTTATTCATGCTTTAATTTCGTGTATTTTGTGAATCTAAGATTTTTGCCCCTCCTGCAATCAATTAATCCCGTATTATTTGTGATTTCCGGCATCGTTCGTCGCATCAATTCACGGTTTGTGAAGGATCCCTCTCCGATTTAGGGTTTTCGTAACCTATTTGCCGCCAAGTCTCCGTCTTCGCGTGAAATCTCTTCTTCCATCGCTCATGAGGGAGGTAAATTTCTTAGTCTCTCTCTTATTTGAATCTTGCGATAATTTATTGCTTGTGCTAACGTTAGGTTTTTTATAACTCATTGTCGTATATGGTGGTGTTTCAGCAGGTCTGATATTAAGTTCTCTAATTTTGCTTTTGCCGCAATTTGGTCTCCTCCGTCAGTTTCAGCTTCTTTGAGGCAAGTAGAAATCTTTCTCTCTTGCAAACATTGAACTTATTTACCTCGTCTGATTTTATATTTGTGTGAATTCGTCCCGAATTTCTTGTTTCGTCAAATAATTTAGACCTTGAATCGCTAAATAGACTTGTTATCCGTTTGAGGTTCTCACGATAGGAATAACGCAAGTCATGAGTGTAAATGATGATATTTGGATAATTTGGAGACGAGTTAGTGAACGATAGTTAATTGGATATGTAAATTGATGGATTCTGTCTCTTTTGATGAATAATTCGAAGAATCGTAAAACGTCAATCACGATCAATGATGTCACGATTATAATTATAACGAATTCTGGTTAGCAAGTATGTGATTGGTGTTTTGATATATCAAGCTCGTAGCGTATTCTTTTACTTGGAAAATACCTGTGTCAAATGATGATTTAACCTAGATGAGTACTTGACTTCCTCGATCCAATACATGTCAGCTTACCTCTGCGATTTACTCGATAAACCTTCTTGGTATTATGAAACATTAACCTCATCGAACCTTGTGTCATCGAATCTGCTGTCATCGAATCTGGTTTCTTAGGTCTATTCTAAGAATTGAGCGAATGTTTCTCCGTAACTCAATTCATCTCAATTCATCTCTTGACGCGTTTATGAACTCTAATCTTGTACAACTGAATTGCTAAATTTTATCAAATGTTGATATGTTAGGAATCTCCTAAATCATGAATCTTTAAAGTCATTAATGTCATAAGCAATCAATGCATGGTAGTGTTAAATTGATGTGACGCTTTGACTCGAGTTTCCGCTTGACTGACAACGAAAACCAATAAATGATCATAACAAACACAACTATTTTGATAAGACTTGCATTTAGACTCACATTAGAATCTCGTGCATCAAATAAAACACTTCCACCTTTCACTGATTACAGCTAATGACATTTCTTGATCTGTCTATATGTTGTACTCCGGAGTAGTCTAATAAAACTAACTTGTTCCGTTTAACTCTTTTGTTTGCGGGTTATTGAATAGTTTTGCTTCATGAGATACTGATACACTCATTTTTTTTGCTTCTGTTACTGTTCTATACTTTACTCTGCTCATCCTGTTTATTCAATGTTCTGAGGCTTTTCTTTTGTGTTTTGGAATTGCCTTAGCTTTCGTGTCAGCACCACCAGGTTCCTGGGCCCGGGCTGCATCAAGCTTCTGCTTTCCGATGATTGATCTTCTAGCCGTGTCAGGTTTGATGTTTTTGATTTATTTCTTTTACTGTCAGATGCTTTTTTTATGTGATAATTATGAACAGTAATACATGAACAACTGTTAGACTATTATATTATATGTACTAAAATTTAGTGTTAATTGCATGTCCATTCACCTGAGCATGTCATGACATAAAAACCTGTATCCAAAACTTGTGTTCGGAATTTTTATTAAAAATACTTGTGCATTCAAATTTTCCACTATCATGTTTTAAAAGCTTCCGCATATAAAAATCAACCTGTTTTTACTTAACAGTAACTATTTTAACTATTCTCTGCATCCGCCTTAACAGACATGGTTTTCCTTCCGCCCATGCCTGTGACAACACGGCCCGCCCGAAGCGCACTCTGACTTATGTCTTGACAGGTCGTGACAGGCTACGCAGTAGCTGGCGGGCCGTTTGGTTTCGATCCCACCCATCTTCTAGCCCTCCCACCATACTTAACCTGGTCGTGGCCCGTACACCCCAACCCTTATCCACACCCAGTATAAGTGTGAAGGGTTGTTGAGGCTAGGGCTCGATCCCAAGACCAACCTGATAAGAAGCCTTAAACGCGGCCCTCACCACCAACTGAGCCGCGACCCAGTTAAGTATGGTGGGAGGGATCGAGGATGGGTGGGACCGTAACCAGCCGGCCCGCCACCTGCCGAGTAGCCTCTCATTACGATTAGAGGGGGACCCAAGACACCCTAACCATAATACAACTACCTATTGTTTTTTACTAATACAGGTTACCAGATTTACACCAAGCAGAGTAAAATATCCAGAAGTAGATCTACGGTCATCAACCGACTTTGCCTAGTCAGTATCTGTGAATACTTTAATGGTTAATTTTTTGTTGGGAGTAAACAAACTGCCATACACAAGAGAGGTTTTAAGATATCGAAGAATCATGTGGGCGACATCCAAGTGGTGCGATTTAGAGAATGCATGTATTGGCTGATAACTCCAACACCATAAGAGATATCTGGGAGAGTATGCGAGAAGTAGATGAGCATCCCTACTAGCCATTGAAAACCATTGATATCTACAACAACTTCTCCACCATTCCTCCTCAATATATAGTTGACTTCAATAGGATGTTTGTAGGTCTACACCCGCTCATTCCCATTGTTTTCAGTAGGTCTAGGATGTACTTTCTCTGGGCGATAAAGTTGTCGTGGTTGAATCTTACAACTTCAATGCCAAAGAAGTACTTGAGTTTCCCGAGATCCTTCACGTCAAATTCACTGACCAATCTTGTCTTCAGATTTTTTATCTCCGTGTCATCTCTAGTTATGATAGTGTCATCCATATAGACAATCAACGCGGTCGGTTTTCCTTGTTCATGTTTTATAAACAAACTATGATCGACATTGCTCTGAATATACCCAAATGTCATCATAAATCTTTGGAACCTTCTAAACCATGCCCTCAGAGATTGTTTAAGGACATATAAAGCCTTTTTCAGTCTGCATACTTTTCCTTCAGATCTCTCAGAGGCAAGACCTGGAGGTAAAAACCTATAAACTTCCTCCTCCAAATCCCCATGAAGGAAAAAAGTCTTCACATCCAACTGGCTGAGTGCAAGCCGCAATAGAGAGCAAAATCCTGATGGAATTCATCTTTGCTTTGGGAGCAATGTGTTATGGGATGGTCCGCTCTTTCACACTAGACCAACATCTATTATTCGTAGCGCCGGTGGAGCCCTCCCAGTAACTGGCTTGTAGGCCGCACACCCCAACCCTTTTCCGCACGTGTTTTCGGTGTGGCGTGTTGAGGCCGGGGCTCGGTCCGCGAATCAGTTGGTATGTGAGCTAGCGTTAAGAGCTTACATTAAGGTGGTTTGGGGATCGAGCTCTGACCTTAACAACCTGCCACACCGAGAACACGTGCGGAAAGAGGTTGGGGTGTGCAGCTCACGAGCCTGTTATTGAGAGGGCTCAACCGGCACTGGGAATAACAGATGCTGGCCCACTGTGGAGGGGCGACTAGCAACAGATTCAGCACCTGGGGGGCCCTAATGTGCATAGGAGAAGGACAAAGTAGAGGTCTCAGAATGTTGGTCATGCATCAGACGTCGGAAGACAATAATCTCGTCCGAAGAGAGAGCAGAGGTAGCAGCAGGAGGAATATCTTCGGAAGCCGCTGAGAGATAAGTTGAGCGAGACAGAGGAGGACGAACTTGAGAGCAATCATTTCCATGACCACCAAGAGAAGCAGGAGCCCTACCCCCCCCCCCCCCCCCCCCCCCCACCCCCACCCCTGAAAGGAGGAAAACCATGAAGCTTGGATCAAGTGTCCTTGGTATGACGAGTTTGTTGGGTTTCTCTATAGGGTTGACACAACGCTTGTGCACGCAGCGGAAAAATAAACATCAAGAAAAACCCAAAGAGATGTGGATCGGGCCATGAACGTTGAATCAAGAAGTTAGCAAAATCTAGGCAAAAATTACCTCAGTGGCGTTGAGTCACAACCCAACGGAGATGCTCCAAACTTTGATTTCTGCTGGTGGCGAGTTCTACGTGGAATAGTGTCCACGTTTCTGCAGAAGTCCATACGAGCGGGAGAACGCCGAGCTTTCCGTCGCACGGAAGATTGGGAAGGAGAAGACCGCACCTCGGCTATCCCACGGACTGCTAGGTCCGCGCCAGGAAGAGCAGCACCAGCGACAGTCGCTGGAGAAGAGGCGGTCGACGGAGCAAACACGGCGGCGACGGAACTCTTCCGTCGGCGGCGGGGATCGGGATCGGCGGATCGAAAGGCGGAACGGCTTCCGTCGGGTTTCGATCTGCTACAGGAGAAAATCGCGAAAGCACGATCCCAAAAACCCTAAGTGTCCTATTTATACCAAAGGTATAAATAAACCCAGGAAAATCGCTATCCGCAGACCACCCGAAAATAGGGTTCAGAATCGGCGAGTATCAGTCGGTGAGAATCGGCGACAATCGGCGAGAATCACTGAGCAGGTTCGGCGAGAATCAGTCGACGAGTATCATCCAGGATCGGCGAGAATCAGAGTACAATACTCGACGATTCTCGCCGATCGTCGAGCCGCGCTCGACGATACACAACGATACTCGACGATCGTCGAGCCGCGGTCGACGACAATTGTCGAAGTAGTCGATCGTCGAGAATCAACAATTGATTCTCGACGATTCTCGTCGATCGACGAGAATCAGAGAGACGATTCTCGCCGATCGGCGGGAATCAGAAGACGATTATCGACTAATGTCATCGACCCTCGGACGACAATCCCAACCAGCCCTTCAAGGCAACATTTGCCCAACCCGATGATCCTATAAGGCAACACTTTGCCCATAACCCTATTCAGGTCGGTGATTGGTAACCTTTACCAACACAGTCAGTCATCCAACTTCTCCACATCTCTTATGTGCGACCCTGCAGGCTCATATCGCGTTGGCAGTGAGATTACATGCTTGATCACTTCCAGATCACAATGGTAACTCCAACAGACTCCCACTTGATCTCGAAAGTATCAAACAAAAACCTCACAAACAATGAGCGGCATCTAGCAATGCATCATTGCTCCCCAAGTAATATGAGTTTATAACTCATAAGCCTTTATGACCAATGTATCAGCGTTGTCTTTGTCCCTTTGTCCCTTACATCCGGAAAGAACTAGAGGTATGGACCGTGTCACCCTCGTAATAGCTCAATCCTAGTTTCTTGATCCAGGACGGACTTCCAGAGAATGGTGAGTCCAATATCACATATTGACTCAACCAAGCATGGCCATGCATTTCTCAGTCCAGTTCCATCAAGGGGCCCATGGATGCAACTCCTGTCATACAGGAGGACAAATCCCATATCTGCTCACACACAAACACCCAAATGATTCGTAACATGCCCAACAACCACCCTTATCATCAACCTTTCTCAAGGAAGACTTTAGATGGCATCAAAGTACACTCTTCCTCACTTGATGAATGCTGTGACTTCAGGTCAAAGGATCACAACACCATTGTCAATTGAGACCTACTCGTGACACGATTGGATGACAATCCACAGAGTAGTCTCAGGTTGGGTCTGTCCAGTACAACTTGTTCACTAACAAGTACCCACGTGATGACTTGATATCACAATATCATGACCTGTGAGAACCAGTCATCAGTCAACACACGTGCTAGCCTTCATGTATCATCATCACCCTTAGCTTCTATGATGATACTCGACCAGGGACCTTTAAGAATGAAGCTTCAAATAAATCATGGGCTCTCACATTCAAGTCACGTACTTGATGTCCCATGGAAGCGAACATTCTAAGGGTATCTATTATGTTAACATTTAACTATCATATAGAAAAAGACATAATAAAAGAACTTGCCATTAATTGTAAAAGAAAAACTAGGTACACAGTTCATCATATGAACAAACAGTCAACAAAATACAAGATTACATGCAACCCACAAGATTCTCGCTAGAGTTGATCATTTAGGTATCGTATACCCATCGATCTAGTATGAGCATCATGCTTTCTCTGCGCGAGAGGCTTTGTCAGCGGATCCGCAATATTTTCCTCAGTCGGCACTCTGCAAATGTTTACATCTCCTCGTTCGACAATCTCACGAATAAGATGAAAACGCCGGAGTATGTGCTTGGAGCGCTGATGAGATCTAGGTTCCTTAGATTGTGCAATTGCACCATTGTTATCACAGTAGAGAACTACGGGACCAACAATGCTAGGAACTACATCAAGCTCGCCGATGAATTTCCTAATCCATACAGCCTCCTTCGCCGCATTAGCTGCTGCGATATACTCGGCCTCTGTAGTAGAATCAGCAACTGTCTCTTGCTTGGAACTCTTCCAGCTCACAGCTCCTCCATTCAGGCAAAACACAAAACCTGACTGAGACTTGGAGTCGTCTCGATCAGTTTGGAAGCTAGCATCCGTGTAACCACTTACAACGAGCTCTTCCTCTCCACCATACACCAAGAACACGTCCTTAGTCCTTCTCAAGTACTTCAGGATATTCTTGACTGCAATCCAGTGACACTCACCGGGGTCTGACTGATACCTGCTAGTCATGCTCAAAGCAAAGGAGACATCGGGTCGAGTACATAACATCGCGTACATGATTGATCCAATTGCCGAAGCATATAGAATCAACTTCATGCGGTCCTTATCTTCACAAGACTTTGGACACTGGTCCTTAGAGAGATTCACACCATGAGACATGGGCAAAAATCCTTTCTTGGACTCAAGCATGTTGAACCGCTTCAACACCTTTTCGATGTACGTACTCTGGGTCAAACCCAGCAACTTCTTCGATCTATCTCTATAGATCTTAATACCGAGTATATAAGTCGCTTCACCCAAATCCTTCATTGAAAAGCAGTTCCCTAGGTTGTTCTTAACAACTTTCAGGGTAGGAATGTCATTCCCAATCAACAGTATGTCATCTACATACAATATCAGGAAGACAACATGCTCCCACTGATTCGCTTGTAAACACAAGGCTCATCTTCATTCTTGATGAAACCAAACTTTTTGATTTTCTCATCAAAACGAAGATTCCAACTTCGAGAGGCCTGTTTCAGTCCATAAATTGACTTATTCAGCTTGCATATTTTAGTAGCTTCATCTGGGGATACAAAACCCTCGGGTTGTGTCATATACACTTCCTCAAGGAGGTTTCCATTAAGGAAAGCCGTTTTGACATCCATCTGCCAGATCTCGTAGTCATAATACGCAGCAATAGCAAGCAATATCCTTATGGACTTTACCATAGCAACAGGGGAAAAAGTCTCATCATAGTCAATACCATGAATTTGCTTGAAACCCTTAGCCACCAGTCGCCCTTTGAATGTCTGTACATTCCCATCCATGTCGGTCTTCTTCTTGAAGACCCACTTGCACCCTATGGGTCGTACCCCTTCAGGTGGTTCCACCAAGTTCCAAACTTGGTTTGCATACATGAAGTCCATTTCGGATTTCATAGCCTCAAGCCATTTGTCGGAGTCCGGTCCATTCATAGCCTCTTGGTAGGTTGCTGGTTCATCATCATGATCCATGAGCAACACATTACCTATTTGAGACACGAGAAATCCATATCTCTCAGGCTCAAACCTCGGTCTTCCAGATCTACGTAGGACTTGTGTTCCCTGAGCAGGTTCTCTAGCTACAACATCTTGTAGTCCTGTCTCAGAATCCAATTCCGGTTCATTCACTACATGTGGTTCTTGAACTTCTCCAAGCTCTACCTTTTCAGTCTTTCTTGATAAGAACTCCTTCTCCAAGAAGACACCAGTCCTTGCGACAAACACTTTGCCCTCAGACTGTAGGTAAAAGTAATACCCTTTCGTTTCCTTAGGATATCCCACCAGATAACATTTATCCGATTTGGGTTCCAGCTTGTCAGGCATTTGACGTCTCACGTATGCCTCACAGCCCCAAATTTTAATGAACGACATACTAGGACGCTTCCCAGTCCATATCTCATATGGTGTCTTCAGAACCGTTTTAGTTGGAGCGCGATTCAATGTCATTGCAGCAGTCTGTAAAGCAAAACCCCAAAAGGAAACAGGCAAGTCTGCATGACTCATCATCGAACGTACCATGTCTAACAGAGTACGATTTCTCCTCTCAGACACACCATTATGTTGTGGTGTTCTAGGTGGAGTGAGCTGTGATACAATACCACACTCTTTCAGATGATCACGGAACTCATGACTCAGGTATTCGCCACCTCGATCAGATCGGAGTGCTTTAACCCTTTTACCCAACTGGTTTTCTACTTCATTATTGAACTCTTTGAACTTTTCAAAGGTCTCGGATTTGCACTTCATAAGATACACATATCCGTATCTACTGAAATCATCAGTAAATGTAACAAAGTAGAAATACCCTCCTCTAGCCATGGAACTCATGGGTCCGCATACATCACTATGTACAACACCCAAGAGATCCTCAGCCCTCTCAGTATAACCAGTGAAATGAGCTTTAGTCATCTTGCCTAACAAACAAGATTCGCATCGCTCAAATGATTCATAATCAAATGAGTCCAAAAGTCCATCTCTATGGAGCTTGGATATGCGCTTCTCGTTGATATGGCCCAAACGACAATGTCAGAGAAAAGTAGGGTTCGAATCATTTGTTCTTAGTCTTTTATTGTTTTCTACATTACAGATCAGATGATCCAAGTTCAAAACATAAAGACCATTAAACAATTGGGCTACAGCATAACAAACATCATTCTTAAATATAGAACAACAATTGTTCTTAATTATAAAAGAAAATCCAATCATGTCCAAACATGAAATAGATATAATGTTTCTAGTTATCGCCGGAACAAAATAACAGTTATCTAGTTCTATTACAAGCCCACTGGGCAAAGAAAGACGGTAAACTCTTACGGCTACAGCAGCAACTCTTGCTCCATTGCCGACGCGGAGGTCCACCTCCCCTTTACTCAACAATCTTCTCCTTCCCAGTTCCTGCACATTTGTACAAATTTGAGAACCACATCCGGTATCCAATACCCAAGATGAAGGAGCAGAAAGGTTTATCTCTATAACGTAGATATTAGAAGCGGAAGTCAATACTCCCTCAATTTCTGCAGACCCTCAATATACGAAGGACAGTTCCTCGCCAATGACCAGCCTTGCCACAGTGGTGACATTTCCATCCTTCACCGTGCTCTTCTTTTTCATCAGTGCTGAAGACTTGGGCTCAAGATATGACTTAGGTCCTACCTTCGTCTTCTTGGAGCCCTTGGCTTTGCCCTTGCCCTTATGCACCATCAGTATGAGGCTGGCAGGCTTGGCCTTCTTCATATTGATTTCGGCAGTTCTCAACATGCCTAGGAGTTCGGGCAGTGTCTTGTCTATCTCATTCATGTTGTAGTTCAAGACAAACTGCTCATAACTGTCCGGCAACGATTGCAGGATCAGATCCGTGGCCAACTCTTGACCAAGAGGAAAACCCAGCCTTTCAAGGTTCTCTATATACCCAATCATCTTGAGTACGTGAGTCCCTACTGAGTCTCGAACTCCCATCTTGCACTGAAACAACGCTTTCGTGATGTCGAACCTCTCTTGACGAGCCTGCCCTTGAAACATTTTCTTGAGATGCTCGTCAATCTCCTTGCACCCCATGTTCTCATGTTGCTTCTGAAGCTCAGAGTTCATGGTGGCAAGCATAAGACACTCGACATCCAAAGCATCGTCAGTATACTTCTTATAAGTATCTTTCTCAGCACGGGAAGAATTCCCGGTTGGCACCTCGGGGGCTTCTTCTTACAAGACATAGAGCTTTCGCTCTTGCCTGAGAACAATTCTCAGGTTCCTATACCAGTCCATATAATTTGTCCCACTGAGCTTATCCTTCTCAAGGATGGCTCTCAGAGACAACGTGGAGTGCGCAACGCTTGCCATGGAATTCTACAAGAATTTATGCAGAATAAAATCAGTACCTAAATTTCAATTACAATTTATTCTAATTAGAACTTCAATTATAATACTCTCACTATTTTATTCGAAAAGATAGCCCTCACTAGCAATTCGGAGAGTTCATGCGAGCTACTCTCTTAGTGGACAAGATCCGTATTTCACCAACACTATGAGTCCGCTTTGGCGTTCCTCTCACGATGCGGTTATTTAGGTAGGCAACGCTTGCCAATTGCATCCTCATGCAATTCTTGTATGGTTGGTGAATAACTCCTTATTCGCATCCATCATATGGTGCATGCCAACCCTATGCCTCTAGGCACTCAACCTTTGAGGTCACCTAGTTAAGCTGGACCCGATGTCGACAGTGGGATATCACAATTATCCGCTCGCACCCTTACCAAGATAGATTAATGCACCTTGCTTTGGCAAGCCCACACTTCATCGATCGAGGCAGGAAGAGTGCCATCCATCGGAAGGCATCCGAACACTTAATATTTGATGAAGGGATTTTTTCAATTATAGGTTAACAATTAACCATGATCAACATTTGATCAATGTGCACATCCAAAGAAAAACAAAATTCATCAAAAACCACGCATCCCTTATGTGCACATCCTGACACCATCAACATTTGATAGAAGGAAGGGCTAAATCTGAACATCCGGAAATTTCCAAATCCTCAGATTTACATGCATTGGACAAAGGCAAAGACAGCTCAACTTAAAGCAGTAGACAAGCTCATCTCTCTTTGTTGGATTCAAAATCCAAAACAAAATCGAGGGATGGTTACTGCTAAGGAGATCACAATTTCTAACACTTAGAAATCCACCGAAATTCCAATCGTTCTTGGCGAGGAGACCAAGACTAAATCTAGACATTTAGAGCACTTCTAAATCCCTAGGTTTACACGCACTGGAATAACAAACTTCCAAAACAACGATCATGGCCGGAACCTCCCTCTGATACCACGCTGGGTTTCTCTATAGGGTTGGCACAACGCTTGTGCACGCAGCGGAAAAATAAACATCAAGAAAAACCCAAAGAGATGTGGATCGGGCCATGAACGTTGAATCAAGAAGTTAGCAAAATCTAGGCAAAAATTACCTCAGTGGCGTTGAGTCACAACCCAACGGAGATGCTCCAAACTTTGATTTCTGCTGGTGGCGAGTTCTACGTGGAATAGTGTCCACGTTTCTGCAGAAGTCCACACGAGCGGGAGAACGCCGAGCTTTCCGTCGCACGGAAGATCGGGAAGGAGAAGACCGCACCTCGGCTATCCCACGGACTGCTAGGTCCGCGCCAGGAAGAACAGCACCATCGACAGTCGCTGGAGAAGAGACGGTCGACGGAGCAAACACGGCGGCGGCGGAACTCTTCCGTCGGCGGCGGGGATCGGGATCGGCGGATCGAAAGGCGGAACGGCTTCCGTCGGGTTTCGATCTGCTACAGAAAAAATCGCGAGAGCACGATCCCGAAAACCCTAAGTGTCCTATTTATACCAAAGGTATAAATAAACCCAGGAAAATCGCTATCCGCAGACCACCCGAAAATAGGGTTCAGAATCGGCGAGTATCAGTCGGTGAGAATCGGCGACAATCGGCGAGAATCACTGAGCAGGTTCGGCGAGAATCAGTCGACGAGTATCATACAGGATCGGCGAGAATCAGAGTACAATACTCGACGATTCTCGCCGATCGTCGAGCCGCGCTCGACGATACACAACGATACTT